>JAAAKE020091321.1:0-20704 GCA_010014785.2 Anisolabis maritima | reverse complement strand
TTGTAAACTACACAAATAGCGCTCGTATGTCAATACGTTCTGAGTACGTATACCATCAAAAATGTCAAACTTTACAAGAGAAGCGTCAGCAGCACTAGTTAAGCCCAATCCCGAAATATAAAAGGCAACCCACGTAGTATATTTTTAAAATGCGATTCTTTATCTGTTTAAGGGATAAAATTTAGTTTTCAAAAAATATTTAATAGTCATCAAATTTTAGATGGAAAATTAGTTTAGTTTTTAGTTATTTATTTATATTTTAATTTTTATGTTCGAATCTCAGATGGTAGTGAGATTGTTCCGCTCCTACGAGAGCTAACTTATCCCGTGTGGGATTTTTATTTTGAATAACACCATCTAAGGATTACGTTTAAGTTGACAAGAAACAGTTTATGTAGGCAAATATTTTTTTACAATATTTCGGAAATTATATTTTCACCTCAAACTTTTGGTATTGTATTATCTGAAAAGAATGTTATAAAAATACATTACTCGCATAAGAAAATATTCCACAAATATTTAAAAAAAATTTTATTTATAAGATAAAATATCTTTTTTCGGGATGAACCTTAAAAAAATTATTATTAATCTGAGAGAGAGAGGGAGAAATCGAGGTCGTCTCACACTCAGAAGCCTTAAAAGAGGGAAAAGGCAGGAAAGAAGAAACTGCCACTCATAATTCGTGGGTATTTCGTGGTTGCCTTCCACGTACACACCAATTGTGATACTTTAAGTGACCTTTGAGTCAAATTAATCTTTCCAAATAGTTTAGAGCAGAGGTTCCCAACCAGAGAGGAATTTTATTGCTTCAGGGTTTCAGGGTTACAAAAAAATAAAAAAAAAAAAACTTCATTCCAAATATTTATTATATATTTCTTTTTACTGCAACTCTCTTGCTTGGAAAGGGGGGAATTATATATATTTATATATATATATATTGCAGTTTACTGAAAAGAGGGAATAAAACGAAAAAGGATGGGTATTATTGGTTTAGAGATTTTTTATTCTTATTTTTTAAACAAAAAGATTTTTTATTATTCGTGGATTATTTTTTTGTTATTTCAAAATCCCTAAATTAATTATTTTATTTTATTAAAAAAAAAAATAAATTTAAATTAATTTCATTTTCATTATAGGGATACCTATCGGGATGCCCGTTTATTTACCCGAGGTGTTTTCGTGCACCGAGACATCACCTCAAATCCAGCCGAACTCTAGCCCTAGCCATCTATTGGCACCCCGTGAGGTTACCTATCTTTAACTTTTCCTCCTATATTCATTTCTCTTTACCATCTACTGCTATACATATTTTTACAAGGTGCCTTTCAACCAACTTTACTATGCTTGCGAGGATGCCCTAGTTTGAGGAGGGACTCTCTTAGCACAGTGTATCATTCATTGATCATTGAGAGGGAATTCTTCTTTACGTCCCATCCAGAGAATCCCTCTCCTCGAGAGTTACCTAAGGGTTCTATTGTGGTGGGATCCAATGTTCCATTTCACGGCGGATTTGTTTACATTAAATATTTTTATTTAATGAAAAAATCCCACTATGCCCGGGATGCGAACACCGATCTCCTGTGCAGAACGGCGATACTCTACCTACCCTTCCACAGACCAATATTTAAAAATTAATATGCAGGTAATAATCCATTAATTTATTTGAAATTATTATTATTTTGTTCAAATTTTCTAATTTGTTTAAGATTTTTTTTTTTTAGAAATTCTAATTTCAGTTTTTTAACAAATTTTTTGACCTATTTTTCCTTGTATTGAATTTTATTTAGTCTTCTTTAATGCTGTTATAAAAAACATACTTGTATTTGTATTTAATTATTCTATATTTACATATTTAAATATATAGAGTTGAAATTGCCATCGGCTAGATTTGTTAAAGAAGGGATATTCATTTGAAATCCTCTAGTTTACCTAAGGCACTTTACCAACTGGAATTTTCCGTCCTCTTTATTCACTTAATCTATTTTAATTGCTCTTCTAATTCTATAATCCTTTTCTTTATCTCATAATCTTAATGAACTGACTTTGGTAATTTCCCTATTGAAAAGTGATAATTTTATTTTGCTTTCAACAAACTTAAAAAATTTCTTAAGTCAACCCTTTCTTCAGAAGGATTTATTTAATAAATATTTTTTTATTTCTCCATATGAAAAGATAATATTAAATATATTTACAATGTATTTTCGTAATCGAGAATGATGATGAAATATGAAAAATTTGTAAAGATGATAGCCGAAAGATTTTAAGAATGTATTAAGGCCTATATTAGTTTTTATTCTGCGTAATATCATGAATTCTTGTGAATATGTGGGGTGGGCGACCACAAATTATGCCTAGCGGCACTTCTGCTTGCTTACGCCCTCCCACTCATCAAGCGTCAGGCTGTGGGATGGGCCGGCTTTTCCCTTTTTTTTCGTGGTTGCATCGATATATATTATTATATTTATAGGTCGACCCTACAAAAGCGATTAAAGCTAGGATAGAAGAAAGCAACAATCCAGCCGAAGTTCAAGTTCAAACCCAAATCAAAACGGTGAGAGCTAATGGCTTGGTGTGGTGGCGTGTGCTCACGCTTATGTAAGTCACTGTTTGATTCCACCTCCCCAATTGTTGCCTCAATTCGCGCCTGGAGTAAGAGTAGGAAGGGTCAATGTCTATTTTCTACCTTTTGTCAATTTATTTTTAAACTATTTTATAAAAAGACATATAAGAGATATTTCACAAAATATATTTGTGATGTAATCCGCAAATCGATACATATACCGAGAGGCGACTGGGTTGCCAATCATTCAAGACTTAGCTAGAAGCTAAGACCAAAGGGAGGGAAAAAGAGGAGCAGACAGCTCCAGGGGGCTTCAAGTCGTGCGCCTCGCTCTCCTCCTTAGCACCCTACACCCTGGTTTACATTAACCTGGTATCATGTGTGATTCGAAATTTATCTTGAAATTAAAAAATTTGATTGATAAAATTTCATTCAAATTATAAATTTTTGAAAATAAAACTTTGACTTTCATTTTTCATCTTACTTCACTTATCTACAATTTCTACAAAATAATTATTATATGTTCTTTATTACTTACCCATGTATTTAATTTTTAATATGGTTAAATTTTCTCAGAAGATTTATCGTCTATTTTGAAAACTGTATTTTTTGAAAATTTTCTACTTACCAGATATTTAAATCGTTTTGGTCAATAGCCAAAAATAAAGAAAAAATTTATTTAAATCATACCAAATAAAAGGATAAAATATTTATAGTTTATTGTCTTTCGGCATCTGAGGCTATTTAGACTCTGTCCTTATATATTGACATTAATTGGTAGCCAATATAATTTAAATAAATTTTTGTTGTACAGGATGGGAAGCGAACCACTGACTTTTGGTACGTGAAGCAAGACCTCAATCTATATTCAAAGCTAATAAGAAATTAAAGCTTCTGATTAATACTATGAGATTCATGAATTCATTCATTTTTAGTTGCTGGAAGGTAGACAACCCAAATGACCACCAAATCACTTTGAGATTTTTCGATTAATTGCTGCAGAGCAGACCATGATGCATTTTTTCTCGGCGTCCACTTAGACTCCGTTCTTAATACTCATTTGTTTTTTAGGATGCATCCGTGGTCCGCTCTCAACAAGTCCTAGGGCAATTAATCGAGGAATTCATTAGTGGACTACCTAGAGTATATAGGGCTAAAAGAGTCACATACTCAGAAAGCTCATATCCTGCCACCTCCAAAAGGCTAAATTTTCATTATTTATTTCCAAAAATACTCAGTATTATTAGATTAGACATCCTCCTAGCCGAAAATTTTCTGGGCACATGCTTGGGTCTATAATAAGTTCGTTGTCTTCATTATAATAAATAATTACACTAATACACATTTTACTATATTAAAAATATAATAAAAAAAAAAATGAGAATGATTAGTAGTAATAATTCAAATTTCAATTTAACTCTCGTAAATAATTCATTGATCAGAACTAATTTATTAATAGAGCTAAATGAGATTATCAAAATCATCAAATGGTTTTTAAAAAATATCTTTCTAATGAATATATTAACATAATCAATTATTCTAAAGGATTATTAAATTATTTTTAGTTTATCATGCATTTTAAGAAAAATTATTCTTTCAAAGTGGAGATAAAAATATTTACATAAAAATAAAATTTGTATAAAAAAATTCTAATATATATATAAAAGTTTTCTAGTGAAAGATGAATAATTAATTCATCTCTTGAATGATAAAACAAATTGAGCATAACATGTTTGTAACTATTTAAATATTCAAAAAATATTTAATCTCTAGCCTATTTTAATTAATACTTAATTATTTTTCTTTTCTTGCTCTACTTTGTTTATCATTATATTATATTAGATTGTGCAAAAATAATTGCGGAATTAAGATTCACTTTACAAACGATTTTAACTATATTTAATTTCTACTTTTACTGATTAATATATAATATATCACTTCGTTTCTCTGGTTCAAGGAATAGGGGTTGGGCCTTTGCTTAATCATAAGGGGGATATTAAGATTTTAAGATTTAGGGGCATTCGATATTTAGGGTGGGGGAGGAAGGATGAGAAAAAGTTTTGGAAATTATGGATATCTGAACCCCTGAAACCCAAGCCACAATAAGTCACTTTTATACTTTTTGTTTAGGGTGTTCTTCCTTTCCCTATAAGGGACAATTGTACCCGGATGAGTATTGAATTGAAGGTCGGATGAGTTCAATAGATTCAATCAGTCTAAAACCGACTTGAATGGATGCGGGGCCACTCGCTATCACTAGGCGTAAGTTGAAATCTCTTGTGTGTTATTGTAATTCCAAAGGTGTGTATTGCAATTCCAAATGAACAAATACATGTATTTTACCTCAACAATTTTTATCTCTTCGAAAGCTGTAAAAAATGTTTATTTTGAAAAAATAAATAAATAAATAAATAAATGATATATGGGATTATTTAAGCAAACTATTAAAATATTATCGGATGCTTTGATATTGTTTTTGTTCAATTTCGGCAATATTCATAAGAATAAAAAAAATATTTTTACGATATTTACTAAACAAACTTGATATATATATATATATTTTATTTCATTTCATTTTAACCGTATAGAGCCACCTACCGGGATCTTCGTTTATTTACCCGAGGAGCTTTCGTGCACCGAGACATCATCTCAAATCCAGGCGTAGCCATCTATTGGAAGTTACCTATCTCTAACAGTTACTCCTAAATACTTTTCTTTCTAGCAACTTTCATATATATCCATCCGGTCCATTTCAACCAACCTAACCTATACTAGGGAGAATGTCCTAGTTTGAGTAGGGACTCTCTCACCACTGGCGTGTAAACTACTCCTTGCGAAGAGTGCATCATTGAGAGGGAATCCTTCTTTACGTCCCTTTCAAAAGACGGGGTATCAAAGCAACTCCCTCTCCTTGTAGAGTTCCCTGAGAATTCTATTGTTGTGGTGTCCAATGTTTCAATCCACGGCATACTTGAGAATTTGTTAACATTAAATAAGTTTTTTTTTAATGAAAAATAAAATCCCACCATGCCCGGGATGCGAACACCGATCTATCTATGCAGAACAGCAACACCCTACTGATTGCTCCTCAGAACCCGCATATATATATATATACATATATATTTTTCAAAAAGAGAAAGTATAATTAAGCTTACTAGATAAACAACAATAAAATTAAAGGGAGAATATATAGATAATACACTCTCGACCTCCCCCCCCCCAGCCCCTGTTGGCCGAGAGGTTAAAGATATTAGCATTATTAATCAATATTGATAACCTTATAAGCCAAGGATGTGGATTCGGATCTCAGGCAGTCCAATGAAAATTATTTATATCAATTGGATACCAAATTAATGTGCCTGTATAACAAGTATCGTATATAATTTAATTGTGATCGTTTAAAGTCTATATAACCTCAGATGCCTAATTATTAAATTGTATTTATTATTATATGTAAATTTAATTTACTGATGTTTAATTAGTAGTCAGTTGCGATTGGAGAATGATAAAGGAATAAGAAGGCAGAGGGCAAAAAGAAGTCCTTGGATGCCAAAAATCGAAAGGAAAAGTTTCGTACAAAATTTATTAATTCATCTTATTGGCTATTTGGTTCAGGCCCATGATTTAACAATGTATGTATACATATATTCTATTTCTTTTATAGTGAGTGTTGTGTGGTGACCTGCGAGTATATTAATAATCTTGCATGTCACCACACGACACACATGTCATGTTTAACTACTCATGACACCTTTGGGCCTGACCACAAATAAGTGACTGAACTCAATTAATTTTGTCCGAAACGTCTCCTTTCGGTTTTTGGCATCCAAGGACTTCTTTTTTTTTTTTTTTTTTGCTGCATTCTCCCTTCTTATTTCTTTATTTCCTGATGTTATAATTTATCATATTTTTTTTTTTCAAATTGATTAGTCATATTTTCCTTTTGTCAGATCATCTGTGTAATTTGTCTCCTTACTTATCTTTATCCTACTCTGATCTTAATTAAATCTTTTTAATTTTTAATTGTCCTCTAATTTATTTATTTTTTTTTTAAATAAGATTATGTTTATTTTTTTTTTATAAAGTCCAAATCCAGTCTATGAGTTAAATTTCTCAAAAAAAAAAAAAAAAAGCTTTTAAAAATATTTATATTAAATAATTCTCTCTCCCCCTTCTTTTTAACCCTTTCTCAGTTTTATTTTGCATAATTGGAATTAACCTTTTGTTTCAGTCTTTAATTAATGCAGGGAATGAACATGTCTGGAGGGGATTCTCTAGTTGAAGATGAGCTTATTATATTTTATTATTATTGGAATATATTTTGGATAAAAATTCTTTTTCATCTAAAATTAGTAAGTTAGTATTTTTCTCTTGATAATTACACATTTTCTTCATAAATAAGCTTATTGTATAATTCTTAAGTTTTTTTCTTTAGAAAGGAAGAACATTTTTTAAACAAAATAGGTATTAGATTTTTTTATTCGATCCATATGAATGAGATATCAATATTAAATGGACGTCTCAAACCTGGCTATAAAGCAACCCAATTATTTTTAATAAAATAATTTTTTGTGAGTATATATTTTTGCTGCAGGATAAAGCGACACCTGGCTCCCGGGAGTCGTACCCGCGATCTCCAGTCGATCCGGGACATCAGTGTGCTTTCTTCGCACCAGACCACCGAACGCTCGACCACACCAGCAAAATTCCATCCGCAGTATTAATACTGATCTAAGGTAAGAGTTAAACCAAAGTGAAAAATCTTTTACGTTAGATCTATATATTTACGGTAGTCTGGTTCAAAAGAAGCATATCCATACTCTAGATAGGCTGGAGACCCCGAGTTTAATCCCCAGAGCCAGACGGCGCTTGATCTACTACCAAAAAATATATACCGTACTCACAAAAAATTATTGTATTTTATTAAAAATACATATTGCTTTATTGAAAATAGGTATATATACCAGTAGAGATCAATCTCTTTACTTTCTTGTATACATAGTAAAGGGAAAGTATTGTAATTTACTATAATTTACTTCTTTTCAATACTAAATCATTACGTTCTCCTGTGATAACTGAGTACTGAAAATTACAGATTTGACAATTTTGAAATACAATACACTTAAAGAAAATGAAAAAGTAATACAAAATAATGATAAATAAAATATTATCATTTCAATTTTAATTAAATTGGTGATTAAGAAAGAATAAACAAGAAGGCAATAGACCAAAAATCACTCCGCTAGCGATCCGTCGATTATGCACTCAAGCCAGACTATCTGTACAAGCTATCAACCCCCTTCATTGAATCAGAGCTCTTCAGTGTGATAGGCTCACGGAACTCAAAAGCGAAAAAGAGAAACCGAAGTTTTGGAGAGAGTAAGGACGCCAAATAACTACAAAAAGTGATAAAAGGCCAGTAGCCGAGGGGCCTTTTATATTTCGGGATTGCTCTAAACTAGTGCTGCAGAGGCTTCTATCGTAAAGTTTGAAATTTTTGATGTTATACGTACTCATAACGTATTGACATACTATTGTGTAGTTTACAATAACTTGAAATTATCTCGGCTAAAAATGGAATTAAATCGTCAACATTTTCGACCGATTATTTTTTACATCTTTAGACGTGGATTAACCCAACAACAGTGCATCGATGCATTTGATTCGACTTTTGGCGATGAAAGACCATCAAGGACTACTATTTATCGATGGTTTTTCGACTTCAATCATGGCCGTAGTTCGGTTAAAGACGAATTTCGTGAAGGTCGTCCAAAATCGGTTGTTATAGTTGTTCCGGAAAACATTGATGCTGTGCGTGAACTGATACTGCAAGAACGTCATCATGACTTATCGTGAGATTGAGATATCTTTGGGCTTTAGTGGTAACAGCATACATTCAATATTGCATGTACGTCAAAAAGATTTGTTTTTGATCTCAATATAAAAGGCAACCCTCGTAAAATTAACTAAAAAGAGTCTTAAGATACTAGCAGGATTCCTCATGAGGCAATACAAACTAGAAGGTCACCTTAAGAAACTAGGCCGCGAAGATGATGGCATATGCATTTTCTGGAAAGAATGCCTGATCTCGAGAAATTACCATCACTAGGTTCTCTCAAAGCACTAAAATTTTTGGAGGCCACAAACTTTGAGATGGTGGTCGAAATGATCGCCACTGGAATGGGGGGCACTTTAGATCACTAGGCCGAGGTGAAATCATTACTCCATAATTATCTATTTATCGTATATGTACGGATAGGTGTCGCCTCCCTCCCCCTCCCCCATCCCTCATATTCGTTCATATTTGTTTCTTTTGTATTGATTAGTAGTCAGTTGCTGTTGGAGGCTGATAAATGAAGTAGGAGGCAGATTGCAGCGAAAAAGAAGCCCTTGGATGCCAAAAGCCTAAAGGAGACGTTTCCGTCAAAATTTATTGGTCCTTCATAATCATAAATGAAAACTCGTATGTCATCACACGAAATTTACTATAATTAAAAGAAAAAGAATATATGTATATATACATTGTTACATCATGTACAACCACTCATGAAAACTTTGGGCCTGATCACAAACAGCCAATAAGTTAAGTGAAGAAAATAAATTTTGTCCGAAACCTCTCCTTTCGGCTTTTGACATCCAAGGGCTTCTTTTTGGCTGTAATCTGCTTTCTACTTCCTTTTTCTTTTGTATAGAATGTCTACCTCTTTGGTGACTTTCTAATTAAGGAATCCGATTTATAAATATCAATACAAGAATCAATATAAGTTATATTTAAATAAACACTAAGTTGTTAGGAGAATATTATCAATATTAATTGATTATTAATTTAATTATATTAATTTTCAGATAAGTTGACTATTGTTGCAACAATATTCCAATATCTGTGTGTTCTTGAGACAGCATCATTATTAGGAATTCTGTCACAAGAACACACCGAAATTGGAATTGTTGTAACAACAGTCATCTTATCTGAAAATAATAATAAATTCCATATTAAAAATAAAAATTTTTATTTTACATTTTTTCTTATAATAACTTGAAAAAAAAATTTACAAGTAAATCTCCACTTTGCATTAAAAAAATACCTTTATTAATATCATATATATAAATGCATCGAGGTTAAAAAAAAGTCAAGAATATCAAGATTCACTAAGACAAGAACATCAGAATAATATTATTAATATAAATAGTTAATACCAATTTTAATTATCAAAGTACATTTTCAAATATATTCACCCTAGAGTTAAAAAGATTAAGAAAAATTGTTTTGCTCGAAGATAATAATATAAAGAAATTTAGAAAGAAAAGGATGAAAATTGTACTAATTCGGTCTCATGTTTCTTATGTCCCAAGAGCCAAAATACATTTCATTTTTCAAAAGTAAACGTTTTGGGTAACTATAAATCATCACTGTTGATTTTTATCAAGTCAAATTTAGCTGGAATAAATTTTTATCTCAAACAATAAATAATCGCTCAGCATATTAATAAAGCCAAAACGAAAAGATTTATCTAAACATAATACTTTATGAGAAAGAAGGAATTTTCTTTCCCTTTATTTTTTTATTCAGTTGACATTCGTCTTAATCAACCATAATTTTTTCTATATCAAAACTTCTTCAAATTCCTTAACTTTCGATCATTTTGAATTTGACAAACATGTTTCTTATAAATAATGTATGCAATTTCAAATGACGCATAAGAAAAAATTATGCTGAAGTCAATAGAAGTTCAAGAAAATTATTTAATGAAAATGATTGCATTGTTTGTTAGACAACCTGTTTTACGTATATGAAATATCAATTTGTTTGTGTAAAAGTGGAGGTAATTTTGACTAATGGAGTGATTGATGACTTTGGAGGGTTGCCGAATTCCCTCTTAAAAGGGTCGTGTGTTCGAACAGTTTCGAGAATAGTTGAGAGACATGCAAAGGTTGAAAGAGGTGAGGAACTACTGACCATTTAACACCTGGCAGATATCTCTTCTTTATTGGCGTCCATTTAATGGACCATTAGCTCTCTTGTCTAAATGAGGCATAAATGAAATCCCTAACAATATATATATACACTAACAATAAGTTTAATCTTTATTTAAAAAACTCAAAATGATTAAAGATTTTATTCATTTATTTTAATTCATACTTTCAATTATTAAAGAACCCTCACGTTTTCCTTAAAATAGCTAAAAAATAAACTTGATTATTTAATGATTTTATAAAAAATCAAAAATTTAAAATTTTAATTTAAGCTGATTTAGTCCAAAAATGGATTAAGCTCATGTTTCAATTGATTGCTATATAATTACAGACGAATGAATAAAATATCTAAATTTGCAAATTGATATCATATATCATCCTTCTAATCCCAAAAGATATCATCAGGAATATTAACTCGACAATACTTAGAGATAGCCTGCCTGCTAAACATCGTACGGTCGTGTTCTCTTTAGGGTTTAACGCAATGAATGAATATTTGGGTAACTATTAAAGTCATTTTTTTTTCAAAAGGATTTTCATGATTAATTTAAAATTAAATGTAGGTATTTTCGATAGAAGATAATAAATAGATGATTCATTATTCTTCAAACTTCTAATTGTTAAAGTTCATTCTTTTGAGTTGAAATTCTTTTTAAAGTTTTCAATTAGAATTTAATGTAATAAAATTAAAGGTTACCATTTTTTTTTTTATCTTTTTATAATTAAACTATTATGGTTGAAAGTTTAATTAAAGTGAACTAGAGAAAAAAAAAATTTTAAACGCATTAAAATGCCTTCGTCCCAATATCAAAATAGTTTTCAAACGAATTTAATTCAATTACTCAAAGCTGGTTCTGGTACATATATGATATAAAGATATAAAATCCAAAGAGGCTTTTATTAGTGAAATTAAGCGCTTTAAGTTTTTTCCTTTTTGACTTTGATCATATAATGTGAGATTATAGTGGAAACCTTAAAATGAATTATGAAGGAATAAGACAATTTTAATCATATTAAATTGTTTGTTCAGGAACAATCTTTAAGTCCCTCGGCATCTGAGGCCATATAGTGTTTTAAATATATTATTTACGATACTTGTTATCCAGGCATTTTTATTTAAACCAATTGGTTTAAATACATTTTAATCATACCGCCTGAGATCCGAACCCATATCTCTTGGCTTTTAAGGTTATCAATATTGATATTGTTTATAGTTTGAATCTCTCGACCACGAGGTGGGGGCGTTTGGGAACCTAAAACTACAATCTTTATTGTTTCATTTCACCTAATGATCCATATAATCCCCTTTCCTCAAGATAAAGTGAGCCCAATTGCAGAGACAATGTAGAATAGGAGCGGGGATGAATAACCATCTTCTAAATTCCAAAATAGAACCCTGGCATATTAAAATTGGATTTTTTTAATTAAAAACGAATACATAGGATCAAAAAGGGGAAAATTTTTTCAAAAGCTAGGAGAAAATATTATTTTATTTTATTGAAGTATATATTGTTTATCAAATATTTAACAAATAATAAAATTATAGTAAAATCCGGGGTTTACTCTGTATTAAAACATTCAAACTTGAGTATTTAAGTTTGAAAAAGATTTGACATTTTTATAAAATTTCTTTTTTTATTTAAGGGTGAACGCATGCTGCCTTAACAGTTTCCTTGAAAAGAATTGCACACAAATTCGACTACGGAAGAAGTTCTTTTTTCGAAATAGTACAATATATCTCTTTTTTTTTTTTCATCTCCTTGAATTAAATGAAGTTAATGAACGTTGAAATAGAGGAGAGGAATAAGTGAACCATCACAATGTGAAGTGCGTGTTTTGGATGGGACGAGGCCTCAGCACTTGATGAAGCATTTTGACCTTTCCCATGAAACGGTTTTATTTCAAAAAACGCTAAGATATATTTTAAAATCCTTTAGCAATTCTTCTTTTTATCTAACAAAATTGTTTTAAACCAACAATTAACTTATAGAAAATGAAAATAAGTTTGTATTTTTAAATCTATAAAAAAATGATAAATGAGTTTTCAATGTCAGAATTTCTGGATATATGACATTTATCAATCATCAGTGGAGATTACAATTCCATTTTTTATTTTTTCTAAAGGAACAATTTACATTAAACATATTTCTCTATAGGTCTACTTAAACAAAGAAGACAAACAAATCATTGAATTTTTATTTAAAAAACATTATCTATTAAAAAGTTAGTGTTTACAAAATAATTTATGATATTTTTAAGTCTTTCTTCTGAGTAATATGCCTTTAGTGGAAACTCGGGTTCAAGTCCCGGAACCGGCAAGAGAATTTTTTTCAAAGGGCTTTTGTTCAAGGTTCACATGCGTTCAAAATTGCAGGTCTACTTGAAATAAGAAGGCGCGGCCTTAGAATTTATATTTAATCACTTTAATGAAAAATAAACATAAATATCTTATTGAAATCGAAACTTTAAAATATTCTTAATGTTTCTCTTTTTCGAACAACAAGGCTAATCCGTCTTTGAGAATAAGCCTATGATTGAAGTATTTATAAGGAAAAATATTTTTTCTCTGCATGAGAAAGTAGCCAACATTAAAACAAGTAAAAATATTCCCAAAGCCAACATGTCAGGCTTTAACCAATAATTTAAGAATTTAAAATTATGAATTTTTTTATTAGTAAATAAATTATTAATACTAATTGTAATCTATGGACGAAATAATTTTTACAGACTTATTTATCATAATATTAAATTAATATCGAGAAGAAAAATATATATTTTTTCTTTTTTTACTTTTTATATTTTGAACTCGAAATCAATGAATTCAAGTATTTTTTTTTTTTTTTTTCAATAAAAGTGAATTACCTCAATACACCTTATATTGAATCTCTTCGATCTAACTTGTAAAAAGAAATAAAAAATAATGGTTGAGGCTTGGGAGGTCATAAGCCTATAAACATTGAGTGCACTCATAAAGAAAATTGATATAATATTAATAGGATTAAACAAATCTGAGGATTGTTTGCTTTAAGGTAAGGGTTAAACCAAAAGTCAGATCATTTGAAAATAGCGGAATAAATCATACGATCAGATTAATTCTGATTGGATGACTGAAATCTCCCCGAGATAACCCCTAAGGACTTTTAGGAATTAATTTTATTATTAATCTCCTGGATGGATTTGCGTTTGTTTTCTATTGCAGTAAGATTTACATTTCACCATTAGAATTGTATTATTTATATATTGTCTCTCATTCATTTTCCATTTCACAAATTAACCATATTTTTTTCCATTACGTCTCTCTTTCGATTTTATAACTAGTGAATAAATTGAAAATAATGGAAACCCATTTCTCTTTTAATTATTTTTTATTTTCTTTCTTTTTATTGTGAATTGATCTATATTTATACATATATCCTATATTACATCAAATCGAATAAATTGGATGTTATTGTATGAAAAAAAGAACAAATTTTCTAATTTATAAATTAAGATGTTATTTTGAAAAGGGGTTTATTTCAGAAAACAAATTTCTTCATTTAATTAAGAATCCAAATTGGATATTTTTTTTTGTATAATATATTCCCTTATTTATGAAATATTTTTTTTTAAATAGAACGTTTTAGCCCCTCTTCAGATACAATACAAATCATAAAGAAGTTTTTATTTATTATACTCAAAAAATTGCGTGAGCATAAGAGATTCTTTTTTCTTTCACTTACCTATATATGAAATACAATAGAGTAGGGGTCTTTGCTAATTTTCTGGGGCAAAAAGAAAAGTATTATTAAGACCTTGTAATTTTTGGGACCACTCATATTGAGGCGATTTTCGTTTCACTAGTAGTAAGCAGATAGTAATTTTGCAGTTTTTATTATTTTCTACCGATAAACAGTTATTTTCGTAAAGTGTCTTTTACCAAATTTTTTTTTGTCTTTTCAGGATCTGTGGTCATATAGACTTGAAACGATACACATTTAATCCAGGGATATTTATTTATACCAATTGGTCTCCAATTGATTTAAATAAAAATCAATTTAATATACATTTACTGAATAATAAAAATTGGTTTTGAGAAACAATGTTCCAACATTTAGTGGGCCAAATCTTTTGAAACTCGACGAAAATAATTAATACTCTTGTCTTTATAGCTTTGGACAAATTTTCATAAGGATCTATTGAATGTGAGCGGATCGTTCTAAAAAAAAAATTGTTGTGACTAAACGCACATTACACAACTTTCTCAATTTAAAAGCTCCTTTATAAGCTAACATATGATGGGTCACGCGCATGCCGGCTGGCACTATCATCTTTCCGAAAAAAAAAAAAACAAAGTGCGAGTCATATGAATTTTTCATTTATTAAGCAAAATAAATTCAAGTTGGCTATATATTGAACGGCAACCAAAAAATATGATGTGACAAGACATTATTCGGCTTTCCATACCTTAGATATGAGAAAGTTGTGTGATGTTTAGCCACAACAGATTTTTATTATAATAATTGTTTATGTTTTTTAACAATATTTAATAATTTTTTTTGATGGTGGAACTAGTAGCCCTTGGGTTTAGTCACACCAGATTTTTTTTTAGAATAAATCCGCTCTCAATCAAGTGATTGGGAAAATTGGTACAGGGCTATAAAGACAAGATATTAATTATTATCGCCGAGTTTCAAAAGATTTGTCCGAGCAAATTCTGGAACATTGCTTTAAAAACTACCACCTTTCTCAAAACTAACTTTTATTATTCAGTATATGTATATTAAATTGATTGAAAGTGTGAAACATTACTTAATATATAAATTAATATTAAAAGTTATTAAATTTTACTTTGCCTTCTAATAATAATATACAATTATTTGGTTCGACATGGAAAGAACAAAACATGAATGAAACAAGTAAATCGAATTGTTTGCTCAATGTTTCATTCATCAGTTCTCAAGTATGAATAGCACGTAGCAAACTCGAAGACCTCTTGTATTTTAATATATACTTGTCAATTTTCAAACAATTTGCCAATGGATGAATTGATTTTCGAAGAATTCACCTCGCCACTCTTACTGACATATTCAAATGGCCTTTTAATAAATGTGTGCAAATTTTGGAAATGTTATTCAGGGACGATCGGACGGAAACTTGGCTTTTTTTTATTTATAAAGAATGAAGGGTTATTAATATTGTATTGCATTCTATTGATCCGGCCAACCAAGTATTATCAGCGCCTGGCTGAAAAAAGATTGATAAATGGTTTATAATAAAATTTTTCAAAGGAAATCGGGTATATAATTTTTATCTTCGCCTATTTTTTTTCTGAATGAACTTCGTATTAGTTACTTCATTTTTCTTTATTCTTCTTAATAATAAGATAGTATAAAACAGGGCATTTAACATAATTAATATAAATATTTTTCTCTTTTACATTAAAATCTTAATGACCTTTATTTTAAAGGGGTCTCACTTGATCGAGGTTATGATGGCGATATAATCACAAACGGATACATAGTCAAATCGCAAACTCCCTTTTTTTGGTCAAGAAAAAATGCCCTAAAAAAATAATATTACACCACATATAGCTATATAAGCTGTTTCTGTCTGATCATATAATTCATTCTCAAATATAAAATAAATTACAATATTAGACCAAAATCTCTCCCAAAACTTTGTATACAAATGTCCTATGTTTAGTTTGATGGCTACTCTTTACAAGGAAAAATTGTTTTTGAAATGCGAATCTCTTTTACGCTCTCTGGAGGGTGGATTGAATGTGAATTTTTTAAAAGGAATTTATGTCGAGGTTCAGGTGCAGAATGGCTTTTCCCTCGAGGGTTGCAATGTCATTATAGGTCATCTGAGGTCTCATATTAATAGACATTAATTGAAGTAACATGCCGCAGACATGATTTGACAAGGCTTTTAATAAGAGATCATGTATATGCCCTTCAAAGCGGTAGAAAATAGAGAATATAGACTTGTTTTTTATTATATTATCAAAAAAAAAAAAAAATCTAATGAGCCAAACAATAGGCAACGCAAGTATTATCACTTATGCTCCTTGAGGCTAAGAGATTAGAGACATTGACATTGTTAAGTTTTCTTAAAATTCAAGGATTCTGGGTTCAGATCCCAAGCAGTCCGATGAGAATTTAATTAATTTAAAGCAATTGGATACTATAATATATGCTATAAATGCCTGGATAATGTGTATGCTAATATTCTCTATAATGTATATCGTTTAAAGTTAGTCCAAGGTATCGTAAAGATTAAAAATAAAAAATATCATTAATAGTTTTTCGAGACATACATTTGAATCAGATATATTATTCACTAGCTTCCATCAGATTTGAAAGTATATTTAACAATTATTTTGTGAGTATATATTTTGTTGATGAGGTCCTGGGAACCATGGGCCACTTCTAGTGTGCTCATATATGCGGTGATTTAGTGCAAAGCACCGATGTCACGGGTAGACTGGAGTTCCTGGGTTAGTATCCTGGGAGACTTGAACCACTTGATCCGTCATCAAAAAAATTGTTAAATATTGTTAAAAAAATAACCATTTATTATAATAAAAGATCTTGTGTGACTAAACGTACCTAACGCTACTTAAAGAAAGGAAAATTGTGTGTGTGATATGCTGTCCCACCAGATTTTTTGCGTCGGACCCCCTGGATCACAATTTTATAATAGCTTTTTTTTTAGAGATTATTCGTTAAGTGTATTAATCAATAATCAATATTATAAAAAAATTAAATTAAATTGGCAATTAAATTTCATTTATTATCAAACGGGAATTTTTAAAAAATTTTATTTTATTCTATTTTTTAGCTACATGGTCATTTAGAGTTTGACATTTACATTTGTATGTTTTTAATTTGCATGACAGCCGGAAAGACTTAAAATAAATAAAAAAAATTTATATTTTGTTGAGAGGGAAAATTTTTAATACATATTAAAGATTATTTCATTTAATATGTATACAGCCAATTTAATCAAAATCGCTAGAATGGTTTAAGAGAAATTCACAAAAAAACTTAAAAAGGTTGAATGGTTCCTAAACAATTTGAGAGGGGGGGGGGGGGGGGGGAGTTTGGTTATTATTTTTTAAAAATCACAAAACGATACCAAAAGCAACCGGCGTAGCTACGGGTAAGGGGAGAGGGAGCCGCGGCGAGGGAGGGGCGGAGATAAGGTTTAATATATTTTAAAGAACTTCTAATAAATAATAGTTTTGTGAATTCGTAAGAGCAAAAAAAGAGTAAAAAAGTAATTCAGTAAAATACTAGTACCTAAAAATAATGAATGAACAATTTAATTTCCCAAAATTTTCTTATTAAGACTAATAAAACAATAAAAATTGAAAAATTTTCTTTTCTAAGTTGCGAAAGGAAAAAATTATAAATAATATTATAAAACAAAATTAAATATGGGTGAATTTTTTTTTAAATTTAAATGTATATTTTTAATTGACTTACTAAATTAGAAGTTGTATAGTAATTGCTAAACAATAATGACTATAATTTATTATCATTATACTACCAGAAGTTATGTTTAATTCGCTGGGCAAAACAAGATAATAATCCCTGCTAATAAAGGTCTATTCACAATAATCGAGTTTAATATATTATCAGGCTTCAACGAATGTTTAAGAGCTCTCTCTCTCTCTCAATTAAAATCTGGATTTTTTAATATTTTTCCCACTTTTGATAGATTCCAAACTCTTGCTAAAAAAATAAAAATAAAAAATGGATTTTAACCCCATGGATAATTTATTTTTATTAAATTAATATTTCATTATTCACCAATAGCGGAGGTTAATTGTTTTTTCTTAAATCTATGATGAGCAAATTATCGATTTTAGTAAGGAATGATGTTTTTATTTCTATAATTTAAAGGGGAAGATTAGATCATGTTACTTTTTCTTATCTCTACGAGGGTGGGTCTGAAAAGTGAGGTAACTGACATAAAAGAAGACTGATTTTTCGAGTTTTTTAACTTAATTTTCGACATAGTCTCCTTTTAGCTCAAGTCACTGTTCCAACGATATTCAAGACGCTTAATCCCATCACTATAATACGAGGAATTCTTCACAATAATCGTTTGTTTCTGCAATCACTTCTTCATTTGATGAAATTCCTTTTCCACTAAACCAATTTTTCATGTTCGGAAACAGTAGCTAAATCTGGACTGTGAGGTGCATGAGGAAGAATTTCGAATGGGAATTAAATTTTGCTCTTGCAATTGCCGATGAGTGAGGCAGTTACCATTATCGTGATTGAACAAACACTTTTTTTCTAACCAAATGCGGTCGATTTTCTTTTAATTTTTTTATTCAGCTGGTTCAATAGCGACGCGTAGTACTCTCCTGAGATGGTTTTGCCCTTTTGGAGATAATCTATAAAGATAACACCCCGAGCATCCCAAAACACAGTGACTATAACCTTGAATCACATTTGCTTTCTTTAGTGCACTGCAACCGGCTTCTACCCATTGTTTTGATTGGATTTTTGTTTCGGGTATATAGTGGTGTATCCAAGTTTCGTCAATAGTAATAAATCGACGCAAAAATTCAGTGCGATTACGCTTAAAAAGGCTCCAACATTACTCAGAAGTGGTTACCGAATTCGTTTCTGGTCTTCAGTTAACAAACGCGGCTTCCATCTTGCTTACAGTTTTTTCATATGGAAGTGTTCTTGTAAGATTGGACTAACACGTTCTTTTGATATGCCAATAGTGTCGCACCTTCAATCGACGATCGTTTAAAACGAGATCTCTGCCATCTCTGTATTATGTGTACTTAGCTCACTTTTCAGACCGCCCTCGTATATGAAAGTATTGCGATCACAAAATGTCTGTCTCCGTGTCTGAACAAGATTTCTCAAAAACCAAAAAATCCTTTGATGTTCAAACTTTATTTTTAAGCTAGGTCGCTTGCATCTCGAAGCTTTTGAAGAAAATTGGCCAACGGGTACTGGTATGAACTTTTTTACTTTTTTACGATTTTCTCAAAATTCGCTCTAACGATTTTGATTAAAATTCATAAATAAATTATTAATTAGATGATCTTTGCAACTCATTATCCCTTATTTGCCCCAAAATAGAATGAACCCCACTTTACTGATGTATTCGTTTTATTTTTTTCGATTTTCTTTTAAACTCCTCTAACAATATTAACTGAAATGACTGTACATATATATATAATAAATAGAATAATCTTTAACATGTATTATTAATCATTTTCCATCTCAAAAATAGTGTGGGATTCTCAATTTAAAGGTTCTTGTCGCACTCTTGCATATGTTGGGCTACTATGCATCTCGCTTGTGCAGACATGAAACTGTCGCCAGCCTCTACTCTAAACAATTACTTAGCTTGTATTAGCTCATCATGGGCCAACGCAAAAAATTTGGCCTGACAGCACATGACTCAGCTTTTCTTACCTAAAGTTGTGAGATGTGCGTTTTCACACCAGATTTTTTATTGTTGGTATAAAGCATCTGATCATGTTTCGAAAAGATTATATCCAGACTTTGATGAGAATTGTTTTGTTATCTCTAGTTTTTATTTTTTTGCAAAATGTAAAAAAATCCACCTTCAATTATTCTTTCATTAAAAGTTTCGAGACAGATCGGTTTTCTGATATAAAGCTTTAAAAAATATAAACTGCTGATTCTTTGGAATAATACAGAGCTACAAAGAAGTCAAAGGGAAAAAAATTATTGAACCATACATTTGTAATTTTACTTTTCTAAACAAATGGTGACTTGAATACGTATTGAATATAAAAAAATGCTGAACAGGATAAAATTTTTATACGAATGCCCACTTTTTGACAATATCTAAAGTGCCTTAAAAATGTTGGTAGGCTTATTCTTTCATAATCCTAATCCTAACCTTATATTTGGCCCGAATTATAAAAGGCAACCCTCGTAATAGCAAATTATTTACCAATTTCCCATATATTCATCGAACCACGGAAATTATTTTAAAAAATTTAGAGAGGTGGGATATAAATGTCATAATGAGACATAAAAACAACCTCATTCATACAATAACAAAAACTTCACAGCAAAAATAGAACAAAAAAATTGAGTGTATTGTGTAGAGTGTCTAGATTGCCAATAATAATACCTAGGACAAACAAATACACCCCTATTGGCTCGAATAAACGAAACA
>JAAAKE020091310.1:0-20705 GCA_010014785.2 Anisolabis maritima | reverse complement strand
TTCAAACATTTACATCGAGTGACTTTTAAAAAATGATGTAGAGCTAACTGTATCTGTGTGTATGTCAAATATTTAATGAAAAGTTTCAACCAAAAGCAAGAAATTTTCTAGTTTTCGAAATAATCAGCCAACTAGAAGAAATGTACTATTTAAAAGTTAAATAAAGTGTAGATTCCACAATTCCAAAATATATATATTTAAAAATATACTAAAATAATATAGATATATTTTTTATGAACAACTTTTGAAAAAAAATCTTTCCCTGCCTCATTATCCTCTGCTGCATAAAAAAAAATTGATAATTTAATGGAGTACCAAATTGAGACCTGATATGTTAGAAAAAAGAAAAGATAGAAAACTCGTGAATTTATGTATTCAGCACTATTTTTTAAATTTATTGTTGGACCTTTTTTTATGTTAAAAAATAGTGATCTAATTTTGCCAAATAGAATGGTTTGTCAACTTTATGTACATGCTTCATAGATTAGTAGCAAGACTTTTGATTCATATTCCAGAGGATTTCTGTCAAAGGGAGATTTGAAATAATTGGATACCAATTAATTTAAATAAATATTGACAGATCGTCAAATTAGCCCAACATACATAATTTCACCAGGTCTCCAGGTTCAGGTAAGCCATGTCTCTCATTTGGCTACTTCTTTGATTGAAGACACTTTTTATCGTATAACAGAATACAAAGTTTGTGAAAAAAAAATGTTTATTTTAAGTAATTTTCAATCAATACCAAATTTGAGTGGTTATATGCATAAGTGTCTTGTAATTCATTATATACAATTGTTAGTTATTTTTGAGAAAAAATTTTTTAAAATTATTTATTACATAGTCTACTTTATAAAATGAAATGATAATAAATATTTACTTTTAATTAATATTCAGCTTTTAGCGTTCCTATTTAATTATAATGTGATGGTGTATTATTTATCTTTTTGACTTGAAAATTAATAATTTTAATTAAATTAAGCAGCTTTGTTATGTATTTATCTAATTAATAAAATAATTCTTGGTAATTAACCCAATTCTAATTTAATTGTTATTTTCATGCTACTGATTTACAGGGATGTTTAATTTGACTATATATTCAAAAGTTGTTCTCTTTCTCTCTCTCTCCCTCTTGGCTTTTATATCCCTATAGAGTTTGCCATCAGCAAGGGGCTGTTGGCCGAGATAACACGAGGTCAAAAATATATCTTATTATTCCGCAGCCGTTGTCTATGGGGTGTATGTGTGTGTGTGTATCGCATCGCCTTTTATGGAGTGCGGCGCTCAAGACGCCTCCATTGCGGAGCGATTGTGTGGCGACCATCAGCACCCTACCACCCCCGCCAAAACCCAAAGACAAGACAATGGCGCCGACCGCACTTCCGCCATCGACTTCGCAAACATTGAAAATCATCAGCAGCCAACTTGTTGTTCCTTTGAATTATTCATGGGCCCATGCGTGAGACGATCTGCATAACTTACCAACTACAACAACTATACAATTAGTAGCCATATACTAGTTACTTGTTTTAGTTAAAATCACTTTGAAAAATCTATTAATAATAGAGATTTATATAGTTTATTTCTTGAAAATTAATTTTATAAAATGTCTGATGTCTAGGACTCATTTGATCAATGTAGAGAAATTTATTGATTTTTTTTAGTATATAAAAAAACGTTGATATCTATATATATATATATTATGAAAACCAACATTTCTATTTATTTGGATTCTATGGTTTAGATTAATAATTCGGAACTCAATGTATAAATTTTGGCAATCCACCAACAAGAGAAAATAGATTATTATTCTAAGCAATTGAATTTGAGTGTAAACCAGGGTCCCCAAACGACAGGCCGCGAGCCTGAGAGATGCTTTTATTCGACCCGTGAGTAAAATCAGATCAGTGATTGCACGAAAGTGCCCTAATTTATCTGCACTTTTGGGTATCTATATAAATATGTTTTTTCGAGAATAAAATACTACCTATCAAATCAAAATATTCTATTAGGTAAATCCATCTGACCAATCGTTTCTAGTAAATCCCATTATAAAAACATTTTGGAAATGAATAAACAGTTTCATCATTACCATTAAAATGGTTAAATCTAATTCGAAATGAGATATCTATACATATTTGAATTATTTTATAATTTTTTTTTTTTAATAAAAAACATTTTTAATTCTTTTTTTTTTTTTTGTGAGATATATAATATATTTGACCTCTAAAAAAGACCTGAAAAAACTTTATCTCGTGGAAAAAAATTCCGCTGAAACATTTAAATTACACCTCACGGGGGAAAATTTGGTGATCCCAAATTAATTAATATGCTTCGAGAAAGAGTTGCCGTCCTTTAGAAGGAAAGTTAAAATTCCTAATGATGTAATATTCCAAATTGTCAAAGGGTAATTGACTTTTCATTATCACTTAACACCCCTTTCTCTTTAAATACTTAAATTTAAATAGGAATATAACAATTTTTTTTTCTATGGTATAATTATAATGAACCTGACAGAATGATTGTGAGGGCACATGATAACTATCACAATTTAAGGAAATATATTGTCACTATATAATTAAAAGAATGTCCAAATTTGTGTAGCACGCGAGGCTTGGTTTTCGTGATGAGAATCTCTTTACTCGTCATATATTATATCTACCTCTCATCTGCGGTAAAATAGAATTTTAGATATACAGTAAAATACAGTATAAATAAAATTATCATTCTTTTTCTCTTCTTCAATTTAAATTTTTTTTTTTCTATTATATTCGAGTTGTGAATTTTATTAGATTTATGATTCCCATGAGAGAATTGAGAAGATCAAGGATTGAAGTTCTGGAGCGAAATTCAAGAAAGCGAATCACTTCATAAGTTCAGAGAAAAGGAATGAGAAATGCCCATTCCTTGAATATGATTCATTTACCAATGAACAAAAAAATTTCATATTGCAAAAATTACATTTTTATTTTTTAAATTTATAATATTGGATTTTTTTTTTAATATTGTATAAAAATGTTTAATTAATAAAATTCTTCTTTTTAAAATTCCAGCATTTTTCTCATTTTTCTAATGAAATGCGCTATGGAAATATTATAAAAAAAAAAAAAAATTATCGAGTTCATCCATTTTATACCAAATGTTTCAAATTTTCTCTAATTTTTTAAGCTGAACCCTCCATTTATTTAAAATAATTAGTAGCCAATATAATTGAAATAAATTTATCGAACCACTCACCCTTAGATCATGAAGCAAGACTTCTATCTCTGCTTTAATGGACAGAGAGTCAGAATTTAGATGAATTTTATATTGAATATGTTTCTCTCCGAGGAAGTGATAATTTATAATTTTTTTGCAAACTGAGAGAGCTATTCAGAGGGTTTTGGGAGCATCCCCCCCCCCCCCACAGCTAAAAAAATGTCAAAAATCGACAAAAAATTTACATAAAAACAATGAAAAAGATAATATCTAATAATTTACACACCAAGAGCCTAGTACTAAAGTTATATTATATAGAGTATAAACCACCAATAAATAATTATTTTATTTGTCCCTCTTCTAAACAAGAAAAATGGCTTCACAATTGGTTGATTATTTGGATTTGTTGTTTTAATCAGCTTAGTTAATTGCTTCCCTATTAATGATGAATTGAATCATCTCTGTCACTTTATGTATCTAATTACAAAATACATTCATCATATATTTTTTTGAAAGTTTTTAATAACATGAATAAATATTTCTCATAACCAATGATTTTCAAAATCCAGATGCCTATATATTTAAGACATCTGGATAAGTTATTTCGTCGCTGTCGTTTCTAAAATAAAATTATTTTTTTTGAATGCCAATCAACATCTTGTTCCCTACCATGAAATTGTCATCTGTCATTTAACAATATGTCAAGATAATTAAATAATCATTACATATTTAGAAAAATTCAGATACTTTTATAGCAAAATTTGACCATAAAATATATTTTTAAATTTTAAGAATTAATCTGACCAAATATTTAAATGAATGAGAATATGACTAATAAATTAGATCAGATTTCATTTGAATTTTTGTCTTGAGAAATTAAAAAAAAAAACTGATGATTTTGCATAATTGCTTCTGTTGGCTAAATTTTGGCCAGAAATAGAGCTGTTGTCGAAGCGAAAAATCACAACTGCTCGGCTAATAACTTCTTCAAATTTAAATATATATTTCTTTAATAAGCCTTGTTAGTTTTAGGCCCTTTAAAGTCCCTAAGTTTATCATTCAGTGAAACTGGTCCTTTTCAAAATGCAAAAAAAAAATTTGATGGCTTAGAAATAATAATAAAAATTTCCAATAAAATATGTGTGTGTAATTGTATCAATTTCTATAAATCATGCATTAAAAAGATATAAAAATGGGGAAGACAATATCAGGGTGCACCTGCTCCACTTTTGCTACCCTTTTATAAGTTCAAGTCAGAATCCCCTTGAGTTCGCAAAGAGAAGTGTAAGCACTACATCGGGCACCAGCTGTGGTGTTAATCAAGATTACGATTAACTAGCGACAGACAAAAAATAAATAAGAATCCTCCAAAATGTGATTTAATTTCCTAATGAAATGGAAATTGTAGTTTTGATGAACACCTTATTTCTACTATCCGGTGATATAAAACATAAAAACACTTGAAAACATATTTTCTCTTTTTTTTTATTTGTAATTTACTTCTATGGAGACGATGTTAGCAAGAGAGCAAGGAATTGGGGCAAATGCCAAGGGCGGAGACCACAGAAGGCGCCTCACTAATACTGGGGCCATAAATAATGTAAAATGATAAAAAAAAAAAAAAAGAAATAAAAAAATAATAAAATCAATTGAAAGGGATATTTGAAATTTAATATTTATATCTGGTCGAAAAGAGAAATGGAGTACGTATATTTTTTTTATATTTGTAATCGTTAAAAAAAAATTCGAGATTTTGACAAGTTTTGAAATATTAAAATGTATTTTTCACAAAAATAATTGAAATAGTAAATTATAGATAGTCAAGGCAACAGTAGAAGACATTCACACATTCGTTTATTTATGTTTTTTTGATAAATAAATTCTAAAGGTCAGGCCAATCTGTGAATTCCAGAAATCTCCTCATAATAGAGGCCAATACAATACCATTCAGAATATTCACCAAATTGCTTCCCAAACTTCTCCGCTTTTTTCTATAAGAGGGAGGAAGAGGAAGAGGGCTTTCCCTGTCTCTCGGAATTCCGATAGAGACTGAATTATTGTACTGCTACGTAGTAAAATTTTGTCTACTTTCCTAGCTTTATTACTTCCGTAACGAACACCCCTAGGCTCCCAAGACGGAGAAAAAAACACGCTGATCAGTCATATGTTAAGGCGCCTAATGAAAATCTCAGAAAAAAGGGATGCCAGTCTTACTCCAAATTCATTCATTATCCTGAAGCGACTTTTTAGATTGTTTTTTATTTATTTATTTTTTTTTTTTTTAATATTTTCTTTTCTTTTAATGATTTTATTTTTGTAGTTATGTTTTATTTTTTTGTTTTTTCGGCACCTGATGCCATTTAGACATTAAACGATATATAATTATGTTTTTACGATACTAATTATCCAGGCATATTTATTAATACCAAATTAATTTAAATAAATTTTCATCGGACTGCCTGGGATCTGAACCCAGACCCCTTGGCTTTTAAGGTTATCAATATTGACAATATCAGTATCTTTAACCTCTCGGCCTCGGGGGGGGGAGAATTTAGTTATGTTAAATTTTTGATTATATAATTTTATTTATTTATATTATAGTATATTGTTATATTTATGGCCTCAGAGTCAAAGGTAATAATAAATTTTTTTTAAGTGGTGGCTGTTCCTCTTCTTTTCAGCCAGGCCCGTCATCTTATGCAAGAATTAAGACAACCACATTCCTATTTTTTAAATTCACTTCCGAATATATGCCTTTTGTATATATTGTTTACATTCTCATTTATTAGTGATTTTAGAATTAAATAAAGATTTATTAGACAGAAATATGAATACAAACTAAATGTAAACAAAAAGAGATTTGAAAATTAAATTATCCTATAAGAAATGAAAGTATTAAATTATTCACAAGATTTCTATGTAAAGAGAATCTGTGGATTATGCATTTCCATTTGAATGGAATTGAACATTTTGTAATTTGATTAAGTGGAAGTGGATTCGTTGCGCCCCTAGGTGATAGATTCAAGTACCTTGTTCAATATCGTTGGAGATTTGCTCTCGTTGGGAGAAGTGATTATAATGGCTTTTTGATTCTTTCGGATTAATTAAATGAATATAAATTAAATTATTAAATTAAAAACAAATATATCTTCCTAATATTATATGCTATGTATTTATAGCTTATGTATAGTAAGTTTCAAAAAGCTTTGCTCTTTTGATTACTTTACTGTTTAAAAAAACACAAAATTTGATGGATTCTTTTTCTTTAATAAATCTTAAGAAAATTTACTCGATAAAGAATTATTATAATTACTTAATTAAGATGAACTGGATAATTATGTTCTAATGTTCTAGGTATGAATAAATAAGAGCGGAAAATGACGATTATATATATAAAAAAAATTTAAACCATTCTATTAGCAAAAAAAAATTCAATGTTTCCATGCAATATAAAATTAGCCGGCTGGTTTTTCATCGCCCAACCTTTCTCTTTTTACCCCCTGCTCTTTGCTTGAAGGTTTTAGACTTTATATTTACATACAAAATATCTCGAGAAATTATCTAAAATGAGGTAAGAGAAAAGATTTTGTAATGTGTTTAATCCATTTTTCCATTATCTAAACAATTGGAAGGAAGTGGAATAAACATAATGGAATTAAAAAAATATATTTCCTCTCGAAAATGTTTCTCTTATATATTATTATATCTGGGAATAATTAGCCTTAAATGATTTCATGATTAATAATCTTTTGGAAATTTATTCTAAGCAATCTAATAGCAACATTTTTGAAGTTGCTATTTCTACTTTGCTCCTTTTTTGAGAAGCGCTATTCATTTTACCTAATCTCACTTAATGAAAATGTCTTCGTTGAGAAGGGATTCTATATATTTCCTTTTAGAATGTTACAACATTGAGTTTGAGGTGTCAGAGCAGCTTCTCCTCAAAGGTTGGAAGTTTCCAAGTAATCATTAGTATTAAATGGCGGCATATAAAATTGTTAATTACTATCAATATCACACGATATTGAAGAGATCTCTAGCTACATAATAACAAAGTTGAGGGAATCCATATTTCCAAAGTTGAAGAAATTTCAAAAGAAAAAAAAATGTAATTCATTCAGTATATGAATAATTAAAATTGAAAATGCTAGTTTATCAGTTAGCAAAGTTCAGGCTTGAATTGAAATGGAATCACTATAGAATTCCCATGGTTTGTAGAAATTATAACACCTTAATTCGTGTTTGGTTACAACCCAATTGATCAACTCGCTAATTAATTTTTTTGATTAATTGCTCCAGAGCGGACCATTCATCGGCAGTTGTTAGATCCCTTTAAATTAACAAGTAATTAGTGATAGTGGCCAGCTTTGAAGCAATATGAATAATTGTGATTGGTTTCAATGGAAAAGGGGGCTTCTTTTGACCTTCACAGTTTTAAGGGATTTTTTTTGAAATTCCCACTTCCATTAGTCTATAATTTTGGCTTAAATCTGAACTTCATGTAAAGTCGCAGCGCCAAGAGGTCATTAGATAATATTTTAATTATATTATTGTTTAGATTGACTAATGTATCTAATAAAATAAACCTGAAGAAAGCAGATTGAGAAGCCAAAAAGTAGTTAAATTTTAATAGTTAATATCAAACTTTTTCCAATTATGTTTATGTTTAATTTGTGGATCATATGCAAGAAAGAAAGACTTCATAAATAAATTATTTGACATTCTTATTTATTATCAAAAAAAAAAAAAAATGGAACGAATATTTAGAAATGTTATTTATTCAGCCTTTCACATCCATATTTTGTATCTCTTGCCTTCAAATCAAAAAACAAATATTTAATTTAAAGATAATATTATTTCCATTCTTCTCCTATGTCATTTTTTATGAACAAAGCACGTGTTTATTTTTCTCTAAAATAGTTTTTTTGTTTTTATTTTTTTTTTATCTTTTGCAAAAAATCGAAATATGACCTTCACCTCAAGATCCATTTAGTGTATAAAATAATCCTGATATAGACCAGTTTTTCACCATAAATAAAAATGAATTTAAATTTGTTTAACTATATAAGTCATAACAATTTACCTGTATGTAAATGATTTGTTATTTTTGCTTTTGTACGTGAAAGACTAATCTAGAAATAAAATATTGTGATGTTTTGATCTGGATGGAATAAGACATCATTCTGATTTTGCCATCGTATTTTTTTTAGGGATTTGACCAAATATCTCGTTGATCTCCTATAAGCCCCCGACCCTAGTTCTCTTTTAGAATGAAGGCTCGATTTTTACAGCCATTTCCTGGGAAAATATTTATTTTTGCTTGCTATGACAATTTCAAAAAAAAAAAAAAAATTATGTCGACCTTTATCGGGTTAATTTCTTCTACGAGTTACTAAAATATTCGATTAGATTTATACAAAATAAACATTTATTCTATAGACAGGTCGTAAATAATATTAGTATTCCATTAATGAAAAAAATCGAAGTTGCTTATGCACATATATTCTAATTTAGTGGGGTTTTATTCTTTTTTTATAGTTCAGTAAAAACTATTAAGATTCTATTGCGATATACTAGATTTGTATCTAATTGTCGATAGGAAAAGATTCTTACTTTTTCGCTACTATTTAAATAAATATCCAAAACTTAAAGTTTAGCCCCCAAAAAAAAATCAAGCTTATTTTAATAAAAATCAGGGAAGGTTAATTTTTTTTCTGAAAGAAGAAAGTCGCTGATGATCTGTTAGAAGAAATTGAACCAGAATGAAAGATACTAAGAGCTGAAACTATAAAAGCAGTTCATCATCGAACTAAGTTTAACTAAAAGAGGCGGGAGGGGGGGGGGAACCGGAAAAACTGCAAAATCAACACCAAATTTTATTAAAAACATTGAAAAAATAATAAGTTTAAATTGCATTTCTAATTAGAATCCCATGTTAAAAAAGAAAAGCCAGTGGCGTAGGCCGAAGGGGGGGGTTAGGGTTAGGACACCCTGAACTTAGGCTAGAAAACCACCGGTTTGTAGTAACTTCACCCAAAAGCCAATTCTAACTTTATGGATTTGTTGGATGTAACTAATTATTACGAATAAATTTATGGGGGTTTTGGTGAATTTTTATCAATGGTTTGAAACTAAATTTATATATAATAACTTAAAAAGATGGATGGATTTATTTATCTTATTATATTTCTATATTTCTAGAGAGAGACATACTTATTAAACTATAGCCTCATTGGATTTCATATCTATCTAAGGACGGGAAAGAGGGGGGGGGGGGAGATTATGCATTTCCTGAACCCGCTCTCCCCTCCAACATAAATTTCTGGCTACACTATTTCTTAAAGAGAAAAAATTTATTTAGCCTCCTTCCCCTCCTCTCCCTCAGAAAAAAATCATGGTTGTGTTACTTGTTATACTAATTGATTATTAGTCAGTTGCTGTTGAGGGCTGACTAAGGAATAGGAAGGTAGATTGCAGCAAAAAGAGACCCTTGGATGCCAAAAGTCAAAAGGAGACGTTTATTGGCTATTTATGGTGAGGCCCAAAGTTGTCATGAATATGTGTATATAAAAAGTAAAGTAAAAGACAAAAAATATATGCATACATTGTTACATCATGCCAACTTTGTGCCTCATCACAAATAGCTTGAAGAGGGACCAATAAATTTTATCCGAAAGGTCTCCTGTAGAGTGTAAAAAAATCCCATAATATACGGTAAGAAAAAAGTATGAATTAATATAAATTAATTTTTGAATAGGGATTTTAAGATAAATAATTTTAGGTAAAAATATAGTAGGCTAATATCAAAGAAAGTAAAAAATGAAGAGTGAAAGAGTTTTCTTTTTTTTTACGTACTATGAAGCATTTATTTTTGTTTGAAATTTCATCTTTATTCTTCGCAATAGAAAAAAAAATGCATTAACTAACTAAAAGTTTAATTTCTATCAGGTTTACATACAGAAAGACATGGACATGTTTTATTTAATTTTCTCTCCCCATAGACACACATTGGGCTTAATGTACACATTTCCCAAATAGTTGCTTAGGACATTGGGTCGGATGGGGATAGGGAATGTTGATGGAACATCACAACTGACGCTCGTGTGTTTATTCAAATGTTGATCTATTTAATCGTGGTATCTGAGCCCATTAAGCTATCACCTTGGCAAATTGGTCTTGTGTAATTAAACATTCATGCTACATTTAAATCTAGTCCTTCTGACCGCGGGATCACAGAGAGAGGGTCGACCAACAACCAGGGACATCAAATTAGAGACTGCGATTTCGGAGCAGCAAAGGCTGCTATTCTACTCTCCAGCCACTCCAGGGTTGTTACTGTTTCTGCTCCAGGATAAACCAAAACACAAACACCCCATTTGTTCGTTTGATCGATACCAAAAACACTTTCTTTCTCCTTTTAATTATTCACCTAGTGAATTATATGATTTATTAATTTTCCGCTAAAAAAGTGACGGATGAATACTCGAGGGTTGTTTTTATAAATTTATCTTCATGAAAAATTTCTCTTCAAATTGGCTCACTTAAAAGGTGTCCCTTTTCCCTACACCTGTACTTTTCCCTTGCGCTTTTCAATTATTCTTTATTTAATGTATATTTGATGTCTTTGGTTTCAAGTTATCAATTTTGTTTTGAAATAAAATGTTACCTCAATATATAATAAATAACAAATAAAATACTAGTTTAGGAAAATAATATTTCAAAGGTGAATTTATTTTACACAATATATACTTTTAAAAAATAAATAATAGCATTAAATCGTCATCCTTTAAAAATCCTTTTCCCATTAATACAGAACAAAATTATTTTTTATTGAATTATTATTTTCTCTACATTTATTTGAAAATTATAACTAAATATTGAATAACAATAATAATCAACAGTAATTAAAGGTGATCATCGGAGTTAATTACACTCTAATATATTATATTAATAGTACGTTTGTTTTGTAGTTGTTAATGATTTATAACTAGCTTGTAATATTATATTGTCATTTTGACAGTAAATTATTGTTTAATTGATATAATAGTGAGAAATGCCGGAAAAATGTTAATTTTTGAAATTCCTGTTAAATAATGTATTATTATTTTTTTTTTTGAAAAACATAATTACGATGGTCCTTTTTTTATGGTTGTAATTTGAGTTAGGGACAATGCAGCCAGATGAATAAAAAATTTTATTCTTGTTAAGATTTCGTTCACCTGTCACGCACTTCTTCAGAGCTAACCAATAAGGCTAAGTAGCCACTTTTTAATTAGCATATATATATATAACAATGTTAGATAAATAAATTTACTTCCGGACTGTAAAAATTGACTACTCATTGGCCCTGAAGAAGTGCATGAGAGGCGCATAAAACGCTGACAATAAGTTAAAATTGTTTTTTTTATTTTCGACTACATCCGGGAATTCATTCTAACTGAACAAAAATAACTACTATTCTTTTATTGTTCAGGTGTGTGCATAAAAAAATGAGAAATTAAACTGAAAAAAAAGCCATTCCCTGAGTAGATCTAAAAAAAATTGTGCAAGCACTGCCATATTCTGGATAATAAAATTCGGGTTTGGTTGCTGGAAGGTAGGCCACTCAAATGACCTATTCCCTAAATGATTAAATGCTCCACATCTTCTCTAGAGCGAACAACGCAAGCCTGGTTTAATCTTCCTAAAAATTAGCAATTGTCCACTCTAGAGGAGCAATGGAGCAATTATTCGAAAAATTAATTAATGAATTGGTGTTAACTACCTTCCAACAACCAAACACATACTAAATTATGGTATTAATTCTATTGTTCTAATTTCTAAAATGTGTTCTAGTTTTTATAGAATAAGAGAAGGCCCTTTAGCGAACAGAGGCAATCCGAAATATCAAAATTTAATCAAAATATAAAATAATCCCAAGGCTTTTTATTTAATATCAAATAGAAATGGAATACAAGAAACAGCAAGAAAGTCGAAGAATGTCCCCTTCCCTTATGTTTTAACGAGTTATCTGTTGTAAAGGGAGAGAGAAAAATATTTTTATTTAACTCAAATTAATGAAATAAAAGCATAATTTTAAACTTCGAGTTCTAGATAAAGAAAAATATTTTTTATTTCATTTCTCTATTTTATCAATAAAAATATTTTATTAAAAAAAAATTTAATTTTTCCAGAATTTATACCCTTTCTATGATTATATAAATATATAGTATGGGAAATAATATATTATCAGCATATTTTTCCCATTTTTATGAAATTTAATAAAATATATCAAAGGATGAGGTGCAGCGGCCATAAAATTTTAAAATGATTATTTTTTATCTCGCCCCATTCGGGTAGACAGACAATATTCTATTTTTTTTTTTTTTTTTTAATATATTAAATCTTTTATTTTATAATATTTATTGTTCGCATCGACGTTTCGAATGATATTATCAAGATTCAAATTGTAAAATATGGAGTATATGTAAAAACTATATATTTTCAATGTTTGTAAATGATATAATTTTTTTTTTAATTTGGCCTATATACTCAATTTTTTTAATAATTGAAAAATTATTAAATATAATAATTTTTGATGATCCGACTAATAATAAATAATTATTTTTCAATAGAATACCATAAACTTTGGACTTATTAAAAGAGACGATTTATGAGTATTTTTTTTTTTTTTTTTTTTTGGAAAATCAATAAATGTTATTCTTTAAAATTGTTTTATTAAGCTAATCTAAGCGCACACTGAGGTGGATTTGGCCGCACCGCATTGTGCAAAATCCGCCTGTCAAATATTCCTATAGAGTAACGCTAACTTGGTCGGATTTCGTGCCGCCCAATCCGACCCAGGTGGAAGATGGAGTCCGATTCGCCTTAGTGTGCAAGCTTAGCTTTATTAGATTCAGATTGAAATCGATTTAATTTCGATAGCGGTAAGATGTTTAAAATTAATTAAGAATTATCATTAACGATGTTTTCCTCACTTTAAATAAGGATAAAATAATATAGGCCAGTGGCATTTTAATTTTACAGCAATTGAAGGAGACAAAGAAATTTATAACGACCTTTGTGTCTCCGATAACGTTTAGTACCGTTATGTAATTAATTACGGATAAACTCGTCGGATGCTAAATGAATATTGAGACGTTTCGGATCAATTATCCCATCATCAGTTGTGCGTTCATTATAGAGTTAGTTATTATTGTAATTATCATTCTCATAAAATGATTACTCTGAACATTGTTGACCCATATTAACAATACATCTCATATACATGTATTATGTCCTTTCAATAACAACTAACTCTGGACACTATAATAAATCCACGACTGATGATGAGATAATAAATTTAACCCGAAATGTCTCAATATTCATTAAACATCTGGAGGCTTTATATTTTTGGCTGCTTAGATCCAATGTAACAAATTGAAAATTTTTTCTTATTTTTTAAATAATTAATCCGTCTAGGCATCTAGAGGATAATCATATGAATCATTTATTTGTCATACTTTCATTTACAAAGAAACACAAAACAAATTCTAACATAACTCATTTCAAAGACAGCACGATGATGATCTCTCTATTTCCAACTCCTGTTTATTCTTTTTAAACAAGTAGCAATAATATATTTTCACATCTAGGCCAATTTATTGACAGACCCAATGTCATAGGTGGCTTCTTCACTAACCTGTGGGTGAGAGCGAGATAAGATTTTTAATTTTTCATAATTTTTTAAAATAAATTTAAATGTTTTTTAAACCAAATTTTAACTTCGAACTTTGAATCTACAAATTAATTAGAAGCTTTCACTGTTTGTTGAATCCTCAATAAAAAAAAAAAAAAAAACAAGCTTTTTGACCAGTAAATTTAGAATATTATAATTTTATTAAAATTCATATAACAAACTCACCTTATCCTTTGACAACTTTTAAACAGTACATCAGATATTTTTAATAAAATATGTCTAAAAGATAATAAGCTTTAATTATTTTTTTTTTTTAGTCTTTAAAATAATTAAAATAATTTCCGTCCTATCACAAACTTTCTTAATTAAACAAAGGAAAATTCCTGTTTCGGTTGCGATGTATCCTTTAACATTTATTTAGGTAATTATATGGTAAATCTTATTTGAAATTAATCCAGCCTTTTCGGAATTAAATGATAATTAATAGGTAGCTGTCTATTCTATTCATTCATTAATAAGTCTGTCGACTCTATTATTATCTATTGAACATTCCTAATTGGAAATCAATAAAACAATACATTATCAGCTATTTTTATGGTTCAGAAACTGTTTCAATGCAACTGATTCGAATTTTCAATTAGAAATAAAAAAAAAATTGATATTATTCTCTTTAGATACCAGAAATCACTTTTATCATCGAATTGGAGATTGGGATCTCTACTCTAAATTTTTTCTTTTAATCAATTTAAATAAAACTTTTACGTAGATAGATAATCGCTAAGTCCCAAAAAAAGAATATATCAAACTTGCTTCAATAAAAACTAAATAGCGCTCAAGATCAGATGACGTAATAGTGAACGGCGATTTTGTATTGAAATCGACAAATTTAGAATGACAAGAAACTACCAAGTAATAGCAAGTCTACGCGAAATCTATCGAAATATGAATAATATTTCTGTTAATTGTAAAAAAATTCATCTCTATATTTAAATCTCTGCGGTCTTTTATTTGCCCACTCATATCCCTTGTTTCATAATCTAAAGGTCAGAGGTTCACTTCTTTTCCTGGGCAATGGATGGTAATGGCTTCTCTATTTCCTTAAAATCTAAGACTTTTCGGATAACTCTTTAATCGTCCATCATCAGTCATGCGATTTCGAATGGAAGAAAGATGAGTCACAAGACGCACATAGTTATTATTATATATGACTCACTTTTCTTTCGAAAATCACATAATCAAGATGGCAGGATAAAGAGTTGCCCAAAACGTCTCAGATTTTAAGGAAATTGAGAGACTTTTATTTGGCTTCGGTAATGTTTATAAAAAAGAAAAACATCGAACAAAATTTTTTTTTTTTTTTAATGAGGTTTTATTTTTCATACGATATCATTATCATTTTCTAAATGGATATCTAAAACAATCATTATTTAATCGATTTCAATTTATAATAATGATTTATTATCTTAAATGGCTTTCAGGATATAAATACACACTCTGTTTTTAAATGAAAAGAGGGTTTGATATCATTTTCATTTAAATTCACTTAAAAAATAAATAAATGAAAATTCATTTTTTTTTTTTGTTCCAAAAAAGTAATTTGTTTTGTTAATTTTATTCGCCCTTAGAACTTAAAAGAAGATTGTTGCTGAATCTCCAATGATTGTTTAAAAGATAAAAGATAAAAAGGTGAAACACACCTGAACAAAAGAAGGACAAGATTAGCCATTATAACGACACCATTTTTTTTAACACAAGTCCCTTGGGGCATAAAGTTTTTCAAGCGCACGAAAAAGCGCTTTGTATATCTTCCAAAGATTAATTTTTTTTCCTGAATATAAAAAGAATTACTCTGTATGAACGGACTAAGCAGATTTCTATTCTTAAAATAGCAGACTACGAGAGTCTCTTATAAAAGGGCTAATTGGAAAAATTCTATCATTCATTCATTGAGAAGCAATTTGAAGAAGGAAATTGAAAATGTTTAAATACAATATGATATGAATAATATTATTTTAACCTTTATTCTATTTAAAAAATAATATTTCGATTTCTTAGAGTATTAAAGTAAAGTAAAAATCAGGAATAGCTTCCCTCGACTTTCTCATATATGTATATCTCGGTTTTGAGAAAAATTTTTAAAATAAAGGCACTTTCGATTACCAGAAGTGAAGCAAAGTTTAATCGTGATCTCTGATTTTGATAAAATATATATATTTGGTTGACTTCAAAACAATCGTATTTGAATTATAACAATTTTTAGAAATATATTATAATTTTGCGGATGTTGGATATAGTCCAAAAGTTGATGGAAATTTACGATTTTGCTAGAATGTAAAATTTGGTTGATTATATTAAAACGTATTCGAGTTATTGTGTTAACAAACATATATACATATATAACATATATAAGACATATATAATTTTAAAAGTGCTATTTTCGGACTCAGGAAGGTCAAAAACGTCAAGAACAATCAAAATTTTGAATTTTTGGACGACTAAAATACTTGACTTAAACTACAATTATGAGAAAGTTAAATGACTATTTTCAAAAAAATATTTTATTCGAAATATTATTAAAATAAAATATAGATTTTCTTTAGTTAACATTTGAAAATAAAATAGAATAGAACTGATAATGTAATTAATCAAACAAATGAAAGTAATTGGAGTTAATCGGCTTCTACCTATTTTCATATTCCAAATTTTTCTAGTTGTTGCTTTGCTTTCTAATCACATTTGAAAGCAATATTTAAATTAAAAGATTTGTTTATATTACCTTATTAAAATAAATTATAGCTAGAACTCCATTAATATAAATTTTTTCTGGCTCCCTTTAGAACATTTATCATGATTTTTTGGGTCCTCGGTTGGTGGCTACAGGACGTCGCGTTTCGCATTCACCTTTATTCACAATATGAATTTGAGTCCGTGTGAAAGGAGTTACCAATACAGTCAAAAGCAAAGGCAAAGACTTATTTAGGTGAAGGTCACTTGGTCATTAATTAATGTATGCCTGATAAATTCAACATAATAAAGAGAGATGCCGGTTCAGTGAACCGCTTCAATTAACCAAATAGAGATTACCAACTAAGAAAACTTTTCCTTTCCATTATTTGTTACTCTTGGCTCTTTTCTATTGTTATTTACTTTTTATGCCTTATGAATTATTGGAAATGTTAAAGACCACCACTTTAAAAAAAAAAAAGAAAAACAAAAGACTAAGAGAAGATTTATATCAATAGGAAATATAAAAAAAAAGATAGTAGGCCTAAAAGGAATGTATTTTCAACGATTGTTTTGTTTTCCAAATAGTTGATGGCTGTTCGTTTATTTTTATTCTGTTCGTTTTTCGCATCAAAAGAATCCAATGTTTTAGGCCAGGAGGGAAGTCATTATCAATTATTTATTATACTTACATTCATACTTAAGGTTTAGGTATATAAAAACAATATATGAAATTTCCCATCTGATCGTTATGCATTTTTTAATAATAATAATCACGCATCTCTTTTAGAAATTAAAGACTAATAAATCTGCCAGCAAAATTAATTAAATTAAAACCTTAAAACTGTTATTTTCCAAAAATAAGTTTGAAAAAACCCATCCAAGTTGGATATAACCTAAAATTAATTTGGCCTTTATTTGCTTTCTTCTGCATAAAAATTTATGCAAACTTTGAAAAAGAAAATATTATATAGATAAATAAATAATCAGCCTAAAAAAAAAAGGCAGTCAATCGATGTAATTACCAGTTGTGAGTTCCCTGAGTTTTCCTTCCCCCCTCCCATCTTGGGAATATTACTGGAAAGAATCAAGTGAATAGGCTGATAGGACCCCGATATGCAAGAACCTAAATAAAGAATCCCGCTAAAAGGAATCATATAAAATTTTAAGAAGAAAGCCGTTGAGACATGACCTAATAGATAGAACAATGGTTTCCCACTTGTTTTCGTTTTATTCTTCCTTTTCAGTGAATTGCGGAATATAATTCCCTCCTTTCCAACCAAGAAGAAGGTAATAATAATAATAATATTAAATAGTGAAAATAAGTAGTTTTTTTTTTTTTTTTTTTTTTTTAGTACTTTTAGTTTCAAGTTCTAAAGGTAAAAAAATAATTCAATAAATAATGGGGTTAGCTTACTTTAACGAAAAAAATGCAATTCAAAATATAAATAAATAAATAGGTAAATTGAAAAACATCACCATTTGATAATTAAAAATAAATAAAAATTGTTCATGATGAAAAAAAAAGAAACAGACAAAAAAAATTCTAATGAAAATTATTTTACTTTATTAAGCACCTCAATCCGCCCCCCCCCCTTAAACATTAAATCTCCATCCTTGTAGGGAACCTCTGAGATAGAAGAGAAAATTTTGAGAAGCCTATAGACAAGACCTCATTCCTTTTGATGCCAAATATTTTTTAAAAAATAGCGAACACATTGAGGACAACCAACTTTGCTAAAGAACAAAGACGGTGTGAAAAGATTAAGTATTTTATTTATTTCAGTAATAAAATACTAATTCTGCTTATGAAACTATAAAGTGTAATTCGATTTAAAAAACATTTAGGCTAAAAAATTTTAATATTAATTTAATTTTTTTTTATTCATTGAAAGTTTAATTTTCTCAATTTTAATAAAAATGTTTTCAAATTCCCCGAGTGTGAATATTAATTATATTGGTGTATTAAAACGAAACGATTTTTAATTTTAAATGAAAGAACAATGAATTTAAGTATAGGATTGAGGAAAATCTAACGTTTTGTTGAATATGAATTTTACGAGGGCCGTTTTAGGGGTTTGTGCAAGGCTCTAAAATTTCAGTTCAGTTGAGAGTCCTGGTGAATGATAGAGCCATCAATAAAAACGAGGTGCACCCCGAAGGCCCTGGGATGCTTGCTTGCCTGGTCTGATCACGTTGAGTTGAGAGATCAAAGGGTAGACAGGAGATTGATGCGCCTGAATGATATGCAACTGAACCATCTGTCGAGGAACAAGTATCAACTCCAAAAGTGAGAATTCGAAAAAAGATTTTCGTTAAAGTTGGTTTAAAATAAATGTTATAGGATTTATAGAACTTTACTTTTTTTATATATAAAGGCAAAATAGCGGAAAAAAGTCAAATCTTTTTTTAATCTTTTAAAAGGATTAGAAAAAAAAAAAAATTTTTCCATGATTTTCTTCTCAATTTTAAAATTTTTTTGTTTTATATTTTAATAAAAATTAATAAATAATAATTAGCTACTCACTTTCCGCTTCGTCTATATTTTTTAATTTAAAATTTTTTTTGTCTTCAGTTTAAAGTCTCTAGTCAATGTCAACGTTCCACCTGTTCACTGTTGCCTTTGATTTTAATTAGGATTTTTTTTTTATATTTTATTTTAAAAAGTATTTAATAATATATCAACATAACGACAAAAGAAGAGAAAGAATTTTTTTAATTATAATTCATTTTAAAAAGAAATGAATTCATTCATTGAGCTCCTGATTAAAGCCAAATGATTTACTAACTTGTCCATGATGCTCTGAAACATTTCATTTAAATAAAAGTCTATTGGCAGCTCTGAAAAAGTTGACGCACACCCAAAAGTGAGAAAAAATTTTTTTTTAATTTTTTTGATCTCAGGCAACTCGATGAAAATTTATTTAAATCAATTGAATACCAGACGGTATAAATAAATATGCCTGGATAATGGTATTGTAAATAAATATATATGTCGTTTAAAGTCTATATGGCCTCAGATACCGAAAAGTTTAAAAAAAATTAAAAAATTTTTTTTTTTAATTTACCACATTAAGTAAAAATATTTTTTTTTTATTCCACAGGGTCATCTCGGTGTCATGGTGGAGGATTTGGAGGATCTGCTCCATTTGCCTGTTGGAGACCACCTGCCAAATCTCCACTCTGCATCCCTCGGGCTGCAGTTTGTGACGGTCGTCGAAATTGCCCTCTGGGCGACGACGAATTCCCAGAACTGTGCCGCCTCCGGCTACGCGGGTTAGTACTACATCCCTCTCTCTCTTCTTCTCTTCTTATTCACATACTTCACGCTTAATTAAGCGAAGCACTTGTCCTATAATACAATTCATGCCATTATATTTTTTCATTAATTAATTAAATCCTTGAGCTTATGTTAAATCACTCCTAGGTTCCAAAAGGAAAATATAGGAATAAAAATGTTGAAATCTATACGAATTTTACTTTCCTCTACGTACATATATAATAATTTATGGGAAGTATTGGGATTGCAAAAAAATCTATGTCTAGATTTCAACGGAAATATGCGTTTTGAGGTCTTTTAAATCTAAAAAAAAAAAAATAGGCCACGCAAAATGATCTTTTGAGTGTATGTATTTGTGAACAAAATATCTCAAAAACTAAATAACTACTAAACCACTCTAACGGTTTAGATTAAATTGAGTGTACATCTAATAAATTAGATCAAATTTAAGATGTATTAATCATTTTCCACCTCAAAACCCTCAATTTAAGGTTTTAATTTCATAGAAAAGATGGGAGAAATAGTTGCCATCCATACTAAACTAGAAGTATATTTGCAATTGTTTAAAGTCTTAAGTTACCATGGTAACCATTTCGATAAACAGAAAAACTATAATACCTAATAGCAAAATAGAGGATTTTTTCTAGGGGGAGATGCACATTAATCATTATTTATTTTACTATTTATTCTTATTTATTCAATTATTAATATTTAATTTAAATAAATATTTATTGGATCGAGTGAAGAATCATGAACCCACAAATTTTGGTTATTATTGATAATTTGATTTATAAAACAAAATCTAATATAGCTTGTATTACAAGT
>JAAAKE020091299.1:0-20708 GCA_010014785.2 Anisolabis maritima | reverse complement strand
CTCGCGAAGGAGGGGGGGGGGGGGGAATTCTCTCGCTGAGATCAAGCGAAGAGCGGGAGGGCCCTCATCCCTCCAATCGAGATGAGACAACAATCCCACACTTCAACAATCGACGCCATTAATAAAAACTAATTATTGAAAAATAAAACAAAAGAAAAAACAAGCCCTGTCCCTTGGTGCTGAGGTAGAGGTCTCGCCTCATGCACTATAGGTCACTGGTTCACTTCCCGTCCTGAGCGAAAAAAATTTATTTAAATTATAGTGGCTACCAATTAATTTAAATAAATAAGATGCCAAAAAAGTCAAAAGAAAAACAAATGTTAAGAAAATAAATAAATAGATAATTTTTTTTTCGGCATCTTTGGCCATAAAGACTTTAAATAATACATGTATATACATGTATAATAAGGTTATAACGATACAAATTGTCCAGACATTATTTACACCAATTGATATCCAAATGGTTAAATAAATTTTTATCGGACTACCTGGAATCAGAACCCACATCCCTTGACTTTTAAAACTTTTATCAATATAGACAATGTCTTTAACCTCTTGGTCCCGAGACTATAGATAAGATTTAATTCATACTAATTATTAGTTATGGATTTTTTAAGCCAATTAACCTATTCCTATTCATTTCTATCTAGTTGACTAATCCTATATCTAATTCCAACTGGTCCTTCCAATCTATTCACAGCGGTTAGGAAAAACTATCTCATGTAGCCTACTCCTTGCGATGAGCTTGATTATGATGAGTTTATTACCATAGGAGCACCAGGGAGAATCTAACCTGGGGTTTATAAAGTGTGCCAATCCTCAACCTTGAAAAGATCTATCCTCTTCTTATTGGGATAGTATTTCTTGATTTTATTGATAATACCGGCCTAATAGATTTTAATTTATTAACTTCTAGTTTCATCCAAGTATTTATATATAAATTAAAAAGTAATTCAAATTCCCTTAGATAACTACTATTTTGATGAATTTTTCAAAGAGAGCAGCTCATGTATTCATCAAGTACAATCTCTATATTGGTTACAATCCAAATAATAATTTTTTTTTATTATTGATCTCGTCTGGCAAAGTTTTCAAGATCTATTTGGCCCTTTTTCAAGATTATAATTATTTTCCTAGACATTTTATTTTGTTTTTCTTAACGATTTTCTTTATGATACTGTTATTTGGTTGGGAGTCCGCAAGCATAAAATAATTGGCTGTCATCCGAACTTATCATAAAAAGTTTCTCCTTAAATTACTGTTTCCTCTTTTTATATTATTGTTATTATAGTCATTTTTTTTATTAAAATTCGATTTCAGGGAGAAAATCAATGAAATGATTGAATGTGGTATACCTTATTTATGAAGGGAACAAACAAGAGAGCGAACATAACGATAGTTTACTTTATTTTCTCTTTCTCTAAATCAATTTTTATTTAAATAAAATATGATAAGAAATTTTGTTTAAATGTTGATTATTTCCTGGTTTTGTATTATTTATATGAAATATAGCGAATTATTGAAAGGGATTTCTCTAATTTGACCCCACCCCTCCCAGCTGAATTTCAACAAATCTGAAAGTTCAGATGTCCACTGAATTAAAAAAAAAAACAAACAAACAAACGTGAAATTAAGAATTAACAAAACTGTGTTGTATTATGGTTTGCTTATTTGCGACCCTCTAAGGCAGTGGTTCTCAATCTTTTTTTCTCGCGGAACACTTTTAAATATTTTTATAACTTTGAAGGCACATTAAAATATTGTATATAAATGAGACTAATGATAGGTATATATTATGAATTTTAATTTTGTTAATAGGTCTATAAACAAACAATATTATAAAATAAATATATAAATAAAAGGCTTAATCAAAGTGGCTGCTACTACGCTTTGCTTTTTTATTGCTTAGTAGCTTATTTAATAATCCTACAAAATTTGGAGGCACACTTAAAAAAGTTTCGCGGCTCCCCAATGTGCCACAGGACAGTGATTGAGAATCACTGCTCTAGGGTTTGTGTTTTCAAACTTGGTAGGAATATTTCCATATAAGGGGAATTTATTTATTCAATTAAATTTTAAAGAGAGTCGAAGTATAGCAGACAAAACCAAAGTTACAAACTTATTTGAAATTTATTAAATGAGCAAAAAATTTTTAAATTATAAATATTAAACGAATGTATAATAATAATATAAAATATAATATTTTTTATATAGCGCCAATATTTTTTCAAAATTTGGGAATATTTTGGTTATATCATATATCCATCAACAGTCCCAGATTCAGGTTAAGTCAGATATTTAAAAATATTAAGTGTCAGGAATTTTACATGTTCGAAAAGGGAATGGGAGAGTCGTTCATTCATTTCTTTAATTACAATCCACCAACGTAGACTTAGATCAGAGGTCGCTGGGTTCAAAACCAGGATAACTCATTTAAAGAGTTTTTGTTGTTCAGTGATAAAGATAGCAAAATTTCTTTTAAAAAAATTTCTAAAATAGATAGTCTTAATATTATATTATTATGAGAGACATTTTTGGCCTATTAATATAAATATACAACGCAACAATGATATATCTATGTCGATTTCATAAAGGACGGTTCAGAAATGATAAATGGAGGTATTCATTTTCCAAATCAATTTATTTTTGACCTTTCGGACCAGATATAAACAATCTTCAGAACAGGAAAAAAGTTATTATTAGTGTCAAAATGAATGCAGCATAATGAAACAAATATTGATCAGCTTAATAGTAAGCAACCAAGAAAGGAGTTTTTTCTACCGGCTCTGAGGATTGTCCAAACCCGGACTAAGAAGAAATAAATTTAAATAGAAAAAGAATAGCTACATGTCTCATTTCTGTTCCAACCTTTATGAAATGACATTACAGCTCTACATATTTATATATATGACGGTTGGCAAGAAAATAATACGTAATATCCGGTGGGCCTGGAGAGAAGAGGAATAGCCACCGAGATCAGAGTCAATAAGCAAGACCAAGAAATGCAGAAACTGCCGAGAAATAGGACCGGTGAACGTCAGCCAGAAGCCATCGACACGAATTTTTCTCAATCAATATATGAATATTTAAGAATCAAAATGGCCTCTCAGCAATGAGACTCAAAAATGTCTTAAAATAAAAAAAATCTTCGACCTAGTCCCATATAGATAAAGGTGAAATAAATACTCTGGGCTATTTCTTATTTATTATTCTTCAACATCTAACGGTTTATTTAAAATTAATTATTTAAAGGAACATTATTTTTATGGGGGCCGAGAAGTCAGTTCTTTGAAGATACACTCAAGAATAGTATCAATGGTAAATTTTCTTAATGAGACCTTGATTGCTTTGGTGCCTAACTTAGTGTCTTGGAATTTTATTGGGTTCATAACTTTTTCGGCCGATCTTCTTGTTTATCTTATTTATTTATTAATTCGCAATTTCTTTAAATATTGAAATTATTCATAAAACTTTGACATTACTTAATATAAAAATCAACCCCTCCCGCATAATGCTATTAATCAAAACCTAAGTTATATTTCTGAAACTTATAGATTAATAATTCATTAGGGGAAAGTTGATTTTTGCTGAGAGGTAAATTTAACTTTGTAACCGAATGAGAGAGAGAGAGAGAGAGAGAGAGTTGGCAAACTGGCTGTATGTTATCCTTGCAAGGCCCATTTGGTCCTGTTTGTCCTGAAATGTTTGGAGGGATTTTCGACTAAATCAACTCTCTGAGTCGGGACAGGAGGGTGACGACCAAAAACAACGACCTCCGCCCTTAAATCAAACACAACAACAGTAACAACACCAAACAACTCGACAGAGCAATCAAACCTCTATTCTTTTCGTAAATTTAATACCGCGAAAGTTAATCTTTGATTTTTTTTTCTTTTTTGAAAGATAAAACTCTCTCCCTTTTATCCGAAACTGGTTAATGGACCATAAAATGATTTATTCATGTATTTAGTTACATTTTTTATTAGAAATTATTTTTTATAAAATTTTTTATAAGAAATTAAAAAAGAAAAATGAAAGAAAGAAATAATGGGGCATCGTCATAATTGATCTCTCTCTCTCTCTATATATAATTTTTTTAATATTATATATATATATAATATTAAAAAAATTATGGCCTCGTATTCTTTGAAAAAATTCCTTATCTTTTTTAAAATTATTTTGAGAATTTAGATCAAATAAAAATCTTTGTTCTAGACTCTGAATAAAGAGAATAGAAATCAAACCCATCTAATCAGCGAATTATTGGAGGAAATTTTATTTTCCAACATGAGAAAATACTAATTCTAAGCTATTTTTTATTTATTATAATTTTTTTTAGAAAAGTGGTTTTATAATAAGGGCATTCAAACCTTTTTCATTGTGATCTTGTCTTTACCAAAAAATTTTTTTCACGAATTCCCCAAGTTGCAACTTTTTGAAAACTCTTTACCCAGACGTATGAATTAAAAATATACTCAAATAAATTCAGTAGAGGATATATGCCTGTATATGCAAATATTATATACCTATATCAAAAGATTAAAATTTATAACAAAATATTTATTTTTTCTCTTCAAAACTATATTTTACATGGCTTCATGCTCCTCCTAAAGTATTTTATTTCTGAATACCTTTTTACGAAAGCCTTAGTAATTTGTAAATTATTGCACATTAGTAGTATATTGATCAGGTGTCAAACGGTTCCTCGATTCCCAGTGCTTTCCAACAGCCCAGTGATCAGTGAAATCCAGTTCGGAGAGAAAGTTTAATTGCAATTAAATTTTTATAACGAATATGACTTTTTATTATTTTGTCCTTCATCTGGTTTTTATTTAATTATTTTTAATTTTCGACGTGTCGGGCAGAAATCGTACTCTTCCTTAGAACAATTGCCTGAGGAAGGATATGTTGTCCCCGACATGTCGACAATTAAAAAATAATTAAACAAAAAAAAAATTTTTTATTTAATTTGACTTCCAGACCATCCAGGTAAATGAAGTTTAAAAATTTATTTTGTTCATAATGAAGAAAAATAAATATTAATTACAGTTTTGTTAAATGTTTTTAAAACGAACGGATACACAACGTAAAATCCTTCTTATCGTGGTGAAAACCGGACGGGAAGAAAAATATGTTAAGAATTAAAAAATAATCAACAAATTGTAACACTTTTTAGCCATCGCTAAAATAATCTCTGGGAATATAAGATGGGGCCGGTCTACAATCCATTGAGTATGCAAGACAAGTCTCAACCCCAATCCGAGTCGAGGTTAGAAAATTGATATTGTCAATATTGATAACGCTTTAACCAATTCACTCCCCCCCCCTCCCTCCCTCCCTCCGTGGTCGATAGATTAAAGATATTGACATTCTCAGTATTGATAACCTTAAAATCTAATGGGTTCGGATCCCTGATTGTCAGATGAAAATTCATTTAAACCATTGGATACCAAATGGCATAAATAAATAAGTCTGGGTAATTTGTATCGATGATAATATAAAATTAAAATGGTTTACAGTCTATATGGCTTCAGATGCTGAAGATTTTTAAAAAAGTCATGTCATGTTGATTTTTAGGTTATGTTGTCTCTTCATTAAATGAATGTAAAAAAAAAATCAAAGATTAAATAAAATTTTAGTTTCTCTCTATTAAGACGTATGTTTATTATCTTATACCTATTTTTTTCTTTTTTTGTTTTTGGGATAAATCAACTCCCCCTCAACTGATTGTTATGATAATTCAGGGCTTATGATAGTTATTATTAATTATAAATTAATATCACCGATTAAAACATTTGACAGAGCGGATACTGAGGAAATGTCTTTGGGCAATAAATATTGGGAGGTCTTTTTTACCGACTTCTGGGGACCTATTCGTTTAAAATTTGAATTCCTCCCTAAGCATTCCACAGATTATAAACTTGTTAAGTTTCATCTTTTTCCGATGTGTGGTTCCAGAGATAAGTCAAAATAAAATCTACATATAAACATAAGAACTTTAATATTGTTTTTTTCATTTTTGGGGTCTTTTTGATTTTTTAAAAATAGAGAGAGGCGGTTAAATTTTATGATCATAACATTCCCCTTACTATTATATAAGGATGTAAGAAAGTAAAAATTAATTACAAAAAAAAATCGAAATTACTGGTGACATATAGTAAGATTTTAGAGGGTAGGGAATTCTTCTATTTATTAGGCCAAAATAAAAGCTAAATGAAAAATTGGTAAAAAAAATTCCTATTGGAAGTAAAAATGCATCTTGATGCAAATTTTTCCATTAAAATTACAATCTAATATGAGAGTTATACAATGAAACCCACAAAATTGTGCACGTTATATTATAGGTTAAATTAAGTTCACTTCACTCAGATTCCAAAGAAATCGTTATCGTGAGGTTTTAAAGGTTTTATATTATCAAGAAAGCCGTAAAACAAAATTAAATATTCAACGGTTTAATAATGGTAGGAAGTGGAAGGTTTACGCCAAAAGTATTTTAGGTATTACTCTGTTTATGTCGATAATTCGATGTCATAGCATAATTGTTATCCAATTATAAAAAGAAATGAATAACGTTAAATGATGTCATCCGACTGACATCATAATATTTTCATAAAAGGCCTTTTCGGCATTGAAGGTCATTAAACATTAAACAATAAATTTTAGTTTATATATTGACGATAACCGTTATCAGGCCATATTTATTTACTAGCCAATATAACTATATGTTTTATGAAATTTAAATAAATTCTATCACTCAGAACGGGGAGCGAACGAAGTCACAGAGACAACCTTGGAGAAGAATTCATAATTTATTCTTATTAAATGAATCCCTTTAAAAAAAGGATAAAATCTTTGACTTACCTAATAACATCATTCGCAGTCAGAAAAAAGAAGCCGAAGAAATAAGAAGAGGCCAATTCCAAGAAAGAATTCCAGAACAAGAAAAGTAATTGAAGATGGCTTCAATCATCAAATTGTCCCAGTAAAAAGATGAAAGAATCTACAACAAAAGTAAAACCAAAAAATATTAATAATAAATATTCTACCCCGCTTGACATTTACTGAAAATGGAGAAGCTTGTAACGTTCTTGGGCAAATTAGGCAAATTTTGGAATTGATTAATAAATGATAAAAATGTTAGAGGAAAGGAGAGGAGAATAATAAAAAAAAGAGAATTTTTTTATAAAAAAAGGCCTAGTTAATGCTTTGACGTCATTTGGGAGAAGGGATCATTTGCCCCGAGCCTCTCCAAATGAGGTCACTACTTCCTTGTATACAAGCCTTGGAATTGAGAAGGTACTTTGCTCGCCCACAAATCCCTTTTCGTCCAACACAAAAAGTTGTTTTTAGAATAAAAATAAAAATTTTGGAAAGGGCATAATACGTATATAATAAATTATAATATTATTATAATAGTAGCTTACTTCTAATATATAATAGTAAGAAGAAAGTATTATGATCATAAAAAATTTAACCCATAATTTTTTAAAATATCTTTACGTTTCAGGTCAGGACTTCAAAAATGCAAAAAATCTTAATGTGCGCGTCCCGCTGGGCCAAATCTTTTGAAACTCTGTGATAATAATTGAAACGTTTCTCTCCAGCTCTGGACCAATTTTCATAAGAATCTATAGAGTGAGTGGAAACTGATTTATTCTAAATAGATGGAGAGAAAACTGAAATTTTATTTAATCCCTTTGACTTTTTTTTCTTAAATCTTTGTCTTTTTCCGCATCTGAAGTCATTCCTAAGCGTTCTTATTTATTCATATTATTGGTAACCGATATAATATTTTAAATTCTAATTTTAAATTTATTAAAAAATATTGCTAAATATACTTTCTAATAAATAGCATTTCTAATTTTTAAAATTTTTAAATTTGAAGATATATGAAGAGTGAATAGAGAAAATCATATAAAATATTATATAAATATATTTCTCTATTTTGGCCTAGTGATGTCAGTGAAAGATCGCGCCTTGGATAATCCTGGATAGAATTACTTTCATACTGAGGCACAGTGTAATTTAAATCTGTGTTATCTTTCGAGGATTGAGGCCACTTAGATATTATATTATTTACGTCTATAACGAAAATGTTAATTGGTATCCAAATAGAATTAAATAAATTTTTATCGGTCTGGGAAACCGAACCCATATCCTCTAAGTTTAAAGGTTCTAAAATCTAGTATTTTTAGAGAAATTCAGAAAATCAACTTATCCACTTTGGCTTCTGGACGAATGAAATCAATTTCCAACTACCCACTCTGGCCACCTCCTTAAATAACTAACTCTCTCTAACTCATACATAATTTAAGGATATTTGACCGAAAAAGAGATAGAAGGGATTTATCAAAAACAAATTTTGTTTCCATTTGGCATCACAGTTACAGTAGTCACACCATTCGATAGAGCAGCCACTCGACTATTTGTTCATCTGATGAGTATCTTAATTGAAATCACAAATTAGAAATAAAATTTGTTTTATTTCTTTTGTCTAGCTGCTTATATATCTCCAGCCATAAAATCATAAAACTAAACTTTAATAAACCGAATTTGCTCTATATTATTAATTTCTAATATATTAATATAATTAAGTTTTTATTTATTTATTTATTTATTTTTAATAACAAGTACAACCCTGTCCCTTGGTGCAGTTCTAGAGGTCTGGCTTCACGTATTAAAGGTCAGTGGTTCGCTTCCCGTCCTGAGCGACAAAAATTTATTTCACTTACATTTGCTACCAATTAATTTAATTAAATAAGGACGGAGTCGAAATGGCCTCAAATACCGAAAAGGACTTAAAAAAAAAAATAAATAACAAGCACAAATAAATATATTTTGTATAGGTAATATTGCAGCCAATTTCACTAATGTTTAGTATTCTTTGGATTATCTCTAAAATTAAAATTTACCAAGATATTTTTATAATTGATAATATGAATTAAAATATTGATGAAATCTCTATTTAATATTTGGCATTTTGTCGACTCCATGTCAAAGAAGAGAGAAAGAGAGAGAATATAAAAGATATCTGATTTCTTTATCAATTTTGATATGTTGGATAGGGTAGCTAAAATGTCTTTTAATAGAAAGAATGATTTAAAAATATAAAGGGAAGTCAAACAAGTTCAGACTCGAAAATAGAGTCAAAAAACTATTAATAAATGTAAATAAAAGTAAAAAAAAGTGCTATAAAAACAAAATTAATTTGATTTAAAAAAGCTAAATAAACCGGAAGGAGAATAAATTAAAAAAAATTTTTGTTATAAAAATTCTTTCGAAAAATTTCTATTCCTAAATAATCACATAAATGTTTTATTTATGGGCGTTTTTTTAGTTGGATCTGAACTAAAAGTTAATGAATTTGAGATATTTATGTCAGAAGCCAAAATATTCATAAAGATGCGTATCTGATTTACTATGTACCCGCACCATAGAGAAACCTGTTTTATCAATTATTAAGAAAATTTTGTTTTGTGTAGCTAGGACACTTTTTCTCAGTTGTTAATTTTGGTGGAACAGAGATTCTAAAAACCCCAAATGATACCTCAGGTTAAAAACTATTCGTCAATGGTTGGCTATTAATTATTATATAAATAATATTAAAAGATTTATTAAAAAATGTTTTTTTGTGTATTTGTATCGTTATTTATAAAGTGAATGGCATCAAAATCACACAAGATACAGATAATCTATTATATTTCTGAAATAAAAAGAGATTCAACAAAAAAGTAAGTATTTACCAATTTTTTAAGAGAGAAAAGCGAGGAGATGCTCCGATGGCCAGGTCGGCGTCCACTCGTCTGAGGGGGTAGGGGAAACGACGCTTAGCCAGGCGGCGGCGGAGGGGAGTAGAGACGGTAGTGGTGGAGGGGATGATGAGCGGTGGGGATACAAAGCAGCGGCGGAGAAAACGGATTGGGAATGGGGATTGTTTAAAATCCATTGTTTAAAAAATGAAATTCTGCATTGTTTAAAAATCAATCAAATTATTTAAATAAAAGAGAAGAAAATATTAATATTCTTTAAATTAACGATGTTTGAGTGGAGAAAAAATTTTGACTTGGGAGGGACAGAGCGGGGGGGGGGGGGGCGAAATTTGTTGCGAGGATTAGGGGAATATACAAATAATACAAGTTTTATTATTTTATTATTACTCTTTATAAAATAAAAGGAACTCTAAATAATTTTAAGACTTTTGTTCTCAAAATGAATTTCATATATTTTAAATAAAAAAAATGTGTCCCATTTATTATATTAATTAGATTTAAAATGACAAACGAACTTTTATACGAAATTCCATTTGCCACTCCACCCTCCTTTGGACCGCCACTATTCTCAGAGAAAGTTCTCGGAGATCTTTGTTTGTTTTATCACCAGGGGTTAAATTTAAAAAATTGCGAATACAAAATTATTAAATTGCGATTTATTATAAATAATTAATAAAAGAAGAATTTTTTATTTTCGAGAAAACCAAAGTTGTTTTTAAATGTTATTGTAATTTATTCGCTTAAAATTGAAGCCGTGTTTGGAATATCGTAGAGGAAATGAGGGGATTACGGACAGAAAGCCCTTATTTAAATATAAATCCTATAAGATGACATCGTTCTATCGTTGTTAAAACCCCCCTGGAATTTGAATTAATTATTATTAGTTCCAGGTACCAAATCTCAATCATCCTTTAAAGATAATAGGTGGAATAAAATCTGCCCTTATTGAAGCTAAGGGGGATTGCATAAATAATTTTTTAAAAACTTTTTAATCCGTTTCAGTTTCCTATAACAACCATTGTTTATTAGTATAGTCTATATTTATGATAAATCGTTATTTCAAAGGACTGCCCCGAAATGAGTTGCAAAGAGACCACCAATGCGATTTAGGCATTATCGATTGTGTGTGTGTGTGAGTTTGTAGATACGATACAAAATTTTATATTCAAGAATATTAAGGGTTAATAAAGGACTAAAGTATCAACTTATGACAATAATCGACCCAGCTGAAGTGGCACTTCATTTGAAGTTCAAAATATCTCTTCAATTATTATTTTTAAGAATATACAAAATTGGTTTTTAATTATAAGACACAAAGTCTAGAAAATTTTAAAAAAATAAAAATTTTTTCTCTCAAAGTGGAGTTATACAAAATTATAAATAGAAAAATTTTGTAAAGGGTTTTGTAAAGGATAAAATTAATATTATAGTTGAGGAAATTTGAATTATCCCTTAGACTGTGTATTTACTATAGTGTTATTGATAGTTTTCTGTTACCTTTTTTAATAGATTAAAAAATAAACAAATAATTAAATATGTGGAAAAATAAGAAAAGTACAATCAGTATATCTATAATTTTAAATGTCTGCAAGAGGGAAAGTGCGATCAAAATTTTCGTTTTTTTTTTTTTTTTTTTTGAAGATCTTTGACTAATTTGACTGACAGGGCTTTGTTTGAAATAGATGGAGCTTTGCAAACGATGTCTTTGACTTTTATAAAATGAACGAAATTTTTCCAACTTATATCTAATCAGATATTTTGATTTATTTATTTTTTTTTTTTTTAGGTAAAAATAGGCTTTCTATTGTCAACTAGAATTTTGCCAATTTTATAGTTTAGGCAAGAGAATCCAATCAATTCCTCCTTGCCAATTATTAAAGTTCCCACCTAATAGATATCAATATATGTGTGATGACTAGTGATTAACGTTCGGCACTTCTCTCTTCAGTCATATGAATTAGGAACTAACACGGTGTGTGTTACTATACAAAAAATAACTTACATGGGTGGAGGCAGGAGCTGGAGCAGAAGGTATGAGTGAAAGAGTTAGAAGTTCTATTTCTTAGAACAGAGGTAAAGCTTGTGATTCATGATCTAAGGGTCAATAGTTTGCTTCCAATACCGACTGATAAAATTATTATATTGACTACCATCCAATTAAAAAAAATATAAATCAGATGCCGAAAAAGCTTTAAAAAAATACATTTTTGCCCTAAGATGGATTTGAACCTGGTTTGCATGCAACTCAGGATTTAAGCTCTACCTTCTTGGCTAATCGCCACCCCTCCCCCAGCCCGCTGGACAATTATCAAAGATTAAATGAGTGATAGTGTTTTAAAGGTGACCGACTGTTCACTAATCAAAGAGAGGCCAGAAGCTTTGATTTTTCACTAATCCTACTACATTCTTATTTATAGTTAAGTCCACCTGAAATCTTTATCTTTATATTTCTTTAAGATCCTTATTAATTTGCTAATCCTCCATGCGCTCTATTTACCAATAGCAAGATCGGATCTTAAATAACAATCAAAGGAAAGAAGAGGGCAATTCTAAACCACAAATTGGTTTTTTTTCCCTCTTTTTCTATGGGATAAGACGACGCGACAATTGATCTAAAATTAGATTTCACGAGATAGATTTGGCGAGATAGATCCATTTTGAAATTTTCAACTTATATTTAAGTCTATCTGGATAATTTTCTTCCATCCCTCAGGGAATACCCTTGGAGGACTGAAGGAAGAAGAGAGAGAGATAAATAGGAGAGTAAATGAAATAGAAGGAATATCAATTGATAAAAAAGCTATAAGACCCTTCCTATACAGTACAATCAAATGAAAACAATTATTTCATAGTGAATCTAGATATCCAACCTTTTAGGCTCCCTGGACTATATTTTAAGAATAAAGCCTAAAGATTTAAGGCCGCATACAAAATATACTAATTCTATTGATAGTTAAGCAAAAAATTTAGTAGGTAAATAATAATAATAGCCTATATGATACCTATCCTTCAAAATTGTAATATATGATAATAATCTGACTCCTTTTCATTCAGAAATTATACAAATTAAAAAAAAAATAAATTTAAAAAAGATATAGGGAGATATATGTTAAAACGCTGGGACGCAGTTGTACCGTGGACATTCGTATTTGTTTAATAAAGGGAAGTAAAGTGAAGCTTGAGAAACATCCTTGCCTTTATTCTGTATAGATCAGTATTATCTCACCTTTTATTTATTTATTTATTTTTAAGAAATTTAGTAAAATATTTTCAAAAAAAAAAATATAAAAACAGCACCTTCCCCCAAAAAAATCCCGACTATGTTATAGCAATTTGGATTGCAATGATTCAACATGTGACGACATCTAAGTATACAAGTGTGAAGATAGCTCTCTTTTCCTATAGTATGATTATTGGAAAATAGACTAATTTTTTGAAAATGTTCTTAGACTGTTTTCAAATAACCGCACTACGTGCAATACTCACTCATTTATTCTTACTCGAAATAACGTCACATCATATGAAATGCAAGTATAATTTCATCTAACTACACTCTATGACACTTGGTAGTTCGTTCGTCCTAAATTTACATAGAACCATCTTCAGGATTTTTGACAAATCCATTAGAAAATACATTGAAAGACCCTTTTTTATTCAGCCCTTTGAGAAATTAATCACATATATGTATATAAAAAGTATATTTGTTTTGAAACTCCTTGTTGCTTTTATTTATAACGACAAGGCAAAATGTTTGCATTGAGTTTTGTATATATATAAATTCCTTAATGGACTAAAGATGGCGAAATAAAGTTTAGTCGAAACGTCTTTTCATTTATTTGATGTAAAAACCTCATTGGCTGCATCCACGCAATCCAACAATATCAGATATATTTGGGTAAGCAGTATCGATGTAATTAATTTTTTGATATATGTAGATTACATAAACAAGCAGGATTAAGAAATTAATATGTTTTTAATATATGATGATAGTGATATACGTATAAATATGGCTTATATATATGATTAAAGAAAAGTTTGTTTTAAAACAGAAAAACATATTTCAAAAGATGATATATTTGTTAATATACTCGATAGGCACATCTCTTGTTTTTTAATTATCCTAAAAGAGATGGAAAGTGGGAGAAAAAGTGAAATAGAAAGAGAGAGAGATTTGTTGTTTTTTTTTCTATTCAATTTCCAATGCAAAAGTTTGCGGAATAGGTTTTAGTGGCAATAATGTCGTCGCAATCGAGTGGAGGATTGCGCAGCCTAAAGACTTTAATCTGGCTGGGGTCTGGGAGTCCCGAGGGAGAGAGCCTGGACAAACACGCATATCTCTCTCCATATAGCCGTAAGTCAGTCAGGGGCCTTTTAAGGGAATCCCAATGAAATTAGGGAGGGGCATCCCCTAATTGGACCAAGAGTGCCAAATCCTACACAAAACTTTATCCTCGCTTGCGCTCTAATTGGGGGACTTAGGAAATCCTCCCTTCAGTTCTCTCTCTCTCTCTCTTTCTCTGAACTCGATTGGTTAATTTTAAAGTCAAATTCAAAAAATCCCTTTCAAAGGATAATAATTAAAATCGTTAAAAGATTAGAAAATTTTAATCTAGATTTGTATTTAATCGAGCCTGATATGCTTAACTCTCTTTGAATTCCAATTATTTTTTTAATAAAATATTGAATTTTGATTAGTTGGAGTTTCATTAACTAACAGATTATAAATGTTTCTCAAATGCCACCTCTACCCATATTTAGAATGAGAGCATATGTACATTTTGCAGGATTAATTTTTTCACTTTCCTTAGGAGATGCCTGACTTTAGTTTACGTCTGGAATTAAAAACAATTCTAAATAAACTCGCTAGATGGCAGTGCAAAAGTTATAAATCATCTAAGGAGTGAAATTTTATTTTCACTCATATATATTATTTGAGATTGTTTTTTTTTTTTAAATCTTTCTCAACATCTAAAGCCATTTAGACTCCGACAATATTCATTTAAATTAATTGGTAGCCAATATAATTTAAATAAATTAAGAACATAAAGCGTAACCTCTAACTCTAGCAAAGCGCAGGGCATTTAAAATTGCTGCAGGCAGCCAAGCAAGCCACTTTAATCATTTTAATTTCTTTTCTAAACTTCTAAGTTTCTCCCGGCCCTCATCAGAACCTACAAATAATATACTATATTATTGTGAGACAATTAGTATTATTGTTATATATTATATACATGGGATATTATCAGAACTCAGTGCCATTTGTAGAACAATCATTGATTATTCTTGGCATGTGTGTTTTTGAAGTCTTTTCAGCATCGTTGACCATATAGGTTTCAAACAATTTGATTATATTAATATTTTAAATTTACGATTATTTAGGCATATTTATTTATACCAATCGATTTTATTTAAATAATTTTTTTAAGTTTATCAATAGTGACTGTGTCAACATGTTATCTTCCACCTCAAAATAGTGTGAAGCCTTCAATTCTTGATTTTAAGTATCCCATAGAAAAGAGAGACTTGTTGTCATTTCAACAAAATATAAATATTGATAATAAATGAAATTTAAACCCCTCCCCTCATTGTTGCTATTAATAACCTTAAAAGCCAAGGGGTATGGGTTCGGATCGATGAAAATTTATTTAAATCAATTGGATACCAATTGGTGTAAATAAATATGCCTGGATAATATGTATCGTATATAGTCTAATTGTGATTGTTTAAGGACTATATGGCCTCAGATGCTGAAAATACTAAAAAATAAAATGAAATTTAATTGCTAACTAAATTGATTTAATTAAATTTTTTATAATATTGATATTGATTAATACAAACAAATGAAAAATCTCCTAGGGGGCCCGACTCAAAAAACACTGGTTTAACATCACCTCACACAATTTTCCTTAATTTATGTAAGAGAAAGTTGTGTGGTGTGCGGCCGTCACACCAGATTTTTCTTTTTTTTCTATTTCACAAAGACGGAATTAAATTGCCTTAAAAATAAAAATTTCTTTTCTTCTCTTCTTTTATAAAAAAAAAAGCATATAAATTAATCCTACATTTCCTTGTTATTTTTCCAAAACGATGCTAATTCAAAAACAGAAAAAAATGCATCAGTAATTTTTTGTGCAAAAAATGATGACATTCCCCCCCGACTTGATCCGACCCAACCGACCCTCTTTGCCAACATCAAACCCTCAATCATTATAACGGCAAAATAGTTGCACACCAGCAAATGATAGTTTATTAATATATATATTTTTGGACAAAATTTTCGGCTCGTTACCAATATATTGTGATTATGTTTTTTTTTTTGTGGTAAAATTTTTGCCCTAGTGGCTAATTAAGAATTTTCTTTTGAAACTTTTTGTAAGCTCAAATTTTTTATAATTCTAGAAAAAAATTCCCTATAATTTTTCTTTTATAAAAGAAGAAGATAGAAGTATATTAATTATATTTATGAAAGATTTCGATAATTTTTTGAACAAGAAAATTGACCACCCCATAAGACATGTCGTGTCACGATTTTTAACGCAGGGTAACGTGAAAAAAAAGAACAATTTCAATTCTAAAAGAATTCCAATCCTATTAATAAACAATTCTAATTAGAAACAGAACACAAAAGGCAAAACATTCGCACATGCATATTATTGTATGCATAATAATTAAACTGAGACAAAGAGTATAATAGCTCTTTTTGCATATTCGTGCTCTAAAATATTTAATTAAATTTAATTAATTTAATCAACAAAATCTATTTAAATGCAATTTGAAATTAATTAATAAATTTATTTTAATTATAATACATTTGGAGTAGCAAGCAGCGTGCTTATTTTGTCGGTTCAACCTTTGGATTGAGCAACAATGGAAATAGTGGTAGGGATTTTAACGGGAAAGTCTAGAGAATTGGAAGGAAAAGTAATAACTTCTGAAATAACAAATTTGTAATTTTTACTGATATCTTGTGAGGTAGAAAGAAACTTTTCATAAAATTTTTTCAGACAATTGTAGAATCACCATTGAAAATTTTGATAAAATTTTCCAAGCAAAAATAATAAATAATAATTTTAAATTTATTTCATTTTCTTTTTCGGTTGCAGGGATCATTTAAAATTTACAAATCTTAATGTGTTTAGATTTTAAATATTCAAATACCGAGCAACTGGTAAATGATAATAAAATTATATAAAAATTTTCTTTCTCAAAATATCTCAATGTTACTTAGTTCATAAATAATAGCTAAAAAAAACAATAGCCTTATATCAAGTAAAAAGTTTTTGATTGATTTTAATTAAAAACTTTTCCCTAATTTACTATATTCGCTTTAAAAGAGAGAGAGAGAAACCTTTTCTTTCTTAAATAACGGGCATTGTGCTATGCTATGCTGTGCGCTACCTCTTAATGGGTGAACACTGTCACTATCACTTTTAATTTCTAACAGTGAGTGAAATTCAATTAGATATATCCCCTCTTTTCTCTACATATATAGTTTAAATAATTGTCTATTGTATTTTATATATATCATAAGTGAGAAAGAAAGTGTCGATCGTGCTTATTGAGTTGGTTTAGATAATTCAAGGATTATGCAATCATGTTATATATAGGGGAATTTCTCTGATTATTTTCAGGATTACTTTATTTCCTTTATTTAAATATTATTTGTATAAGCTTATTGTTTTTGTTTGTTTTTGTCAATTATCCGAGGACATTTTTTATTTTCGACATTTTTATTAAGTAAGAGATTTGGTTATCTATTTTTTTTACTTTCTCATTTAGTTCACATAACTAGAATAGTTATTCAACTATTTAATAGAGGTAAACAATAAAAACATCCTTTTTGTAAAATCTTATGAAATAATTCAATAAAAGTTGGGCCTCTGTCTGTTTACATTTAAATTGTCAAACCAAAAAAATTTAAAAAAAAAGAGAAACAAACAAATCACAAATATATAGTTCTCGAAATTATAAATAATAAGAGAAATGTAATCATACAGATACAGGAACAGTAACGCCTGACTAGCTGCGTTTGTCGTTGAATATATTTTTGCTAGTTCTTGGAATGCTTACTGGAGAAAAGAAGGCAAAGCCATAATGATTGCTACTTCAATCTTCCGAATCTTTCGAATCCAATATTTAATAACCATCGTCAATCCTTTGATCCTTCAAACCTAAGTAAAAAGGAAGTTATTGTTGTTGTGCAACAAGAGTGGTGCCTTGACAACCACTTGTTGCCCCATCGATTGCAATACATGTTTATGTTAATCAGCCAATTCAGGTCTATCAAAATGAAATTACCAGGATCAGGGCTTGAGGGAAGGGGGAACAACAGAGAGAGAGTTTCACTTCCGGATGCGTTTACTTTCGGTTTTATTAAACCCTAACTATAAAACCCGGAATTAAAATCCCTCATTTTTGTTAGTGAAAATACAACTTCCTCAAATATTTTTTTTAAAGCACATGATCAAAGTTAAAATTTATCATGCGCATTTGTAAATTAGTTCGCTTTTACTTGTTTGAAAGTAGACAGATCAAATGACCAATTCACTAAGTGATTTTTCAATTAAATGCTCCAGCGTTGTTTTTTTTTCTAATGCGCATGTGTGGGACACTAGAAGTGTTCTGGAGCAATTAATTGAAAAATAAATTAGTGAGTTGGTCGTTTGAGCTGTCTAACTTCCAATCACTAATTGCCGACTAATTGCATAGTAGTACTAAAACCATTATTTACCTAATCCTTTCTTGTTGGATTAACAATTCCCAGATAAATGAGGTCTCTCACAAAAAATGTAAATTCTTTTTAGCATGATGTTCTTTGGAATTTGAACCTAAATTTTTATTAGTATCAATCACGGACCAAATCCCATTCAACTGGGCTGTTTACAAAAACTCAAGAAAAAAATACAACATTAATTCCAAATCTTTAAGAAAGAGGACGGCATTGAGAACATCATCGAATTTCTAAAAGAGTTAAACCTATTTGATTTTATAAAAAATCTAAATATATATATTGATATTTATGAGTTTCAAATGGTTGATGCTCCTAAAACTTCAATTAAATAATTATGAACGGATTTATAGTAAGAGGAGTTCTCTCACTAATTCTTTTGTGGGTTTCTTCTTATAATATCTCTGACAAAATATTACCATTAATTATCTTAGCTTTTGTGTGATAAAGTAAACAAAAGAAAATGAAGAGATGGCTGACTGAGCATTCCTTGAAATTGAATTCATTTCAGAATACTCCAATAATAATCAGATTTTTCTAAATAACGTTTAATATTATTTTTCAAAAAAATTTTATCATTAACCTTTTTTATTATTTACTATAAAAGGAAATTTATGCATGTCGAGACATTCATTATGATTTTCATTTTAAAGAAAAATTATTTGAAATTAATGAGCAGCGATATATGGACATGTATTTGATAAACTTTCTATTGAAATTGATTTCCAATAATATTCTGCTCTCTCACTCTCTACTCTATTTTGCAATCCTTGCGGTTAATCAAGCGAGAGCTATCATTTCTATTTACTAATGCATTTCAAATTCCCAATTGGAAGAGGTTACTTTGCATTTAATACTAAATTATATTTGATTATAATTGTATTAGTGTGTCATCGTGAATGCTAGTACATAATAGTAAAAGTGCCTAATTATTTATTTCTTTTAATGAGCCTATTAAAGTTCGTTTTTATTTTGGTGATTATAATTAATCTAATTGCTGATAATTATGGAGCATGTTAAAAGATGATGATATTTGTTTTAGAGAAAGAGACAATCATCGAAATGATTTAGTAATTCTTGACAAATTACTAAGCCAATTTAAAACTAAATTTTTTAAGGAAAATTTTTAAAATTTTATTTATTTCAATTGTTGGTAAAATTATTTTTATTTAAAAAAAAATTCAGACCATTCATAATTTAGTTGTTTGGAAGCTACGTCTACATAGACAAAGATGATATTTGTATCAAAATATAACCTAAAGGTATTAATAAGGAAGTGAGCCAGACCACAAAAAATCCCATTTATTCTCGTGGGCATTTCGAGTGTGAATCACACTCATTATCAGCACAAAAATAAAATCTATCTTCATCAAATTCGCTCCTTTTTTTGCTGTAAGTTAGGGAACTCAAATGACCAACTCACTAATGGATAATTCTTCCAGAGCTGTTTTAATTGTTCAGATGTTAATTTCTAGATGATTGCGGATGCGTGGCCCGCTCTAGAACAAGTAACCATTATTGAGTTTGTCATTTAAGTTGCCTAACTTCTGGCGAAAAAAAATCTCTAAAGCTTGTAATCCTGAGTTTAAGGCAAATCAGATTCAAATTAATATTTTAAAAAATATCCAATTATATCTGGGAAACCCAACTCAGTATAATCGCATCTCATGCCTATCCTTGAAGTATATGACAAGTGAGCGAATAATCTGAGTTTGTCCCCCTCTCCCCCACCTAGATAAATTTTTTTCCAAATTTAGATTCTATTTTCTTTTTTTTACTTTTGTTTTTATTTATTTATTTTCTAAAATACATTTTAACTTTTTTTGTATTTGAAATTTTTATTTTCTTTCATGATTTTTTTGTTTTATATTTAATCTTTATTTTTTTGCAATTTTCTTTGGTGTTGTCTTTGTGTATATATAATGGGGAGGAGCACACCTCTTCACAGTTTTTGAAGCATCAAACTTAGACTAAAATATTTTGTTAGAACTTTTTATTTTTCCCTCAATTTTTTGTTTTTCAGTCTCCTAGTAAAGGAGACTCCAAATCACTCCAAATGTGTCCCCTTAACTTTCCGCTTAAATTCTCCATCTCTGGAATATCAATAACAATTTTAACCATAGAATTGTTATAATTAAAACAAATTGCTTTCGATTTCTTTTTTCGCCCGTCTCTCCGCTTCAAATCCACATTTCTTCATTTAATATTCA
>JAAAKE020091288.1:0-20709 GCA_010014785.2 Anisolabis maritima | reverse complement strand
CTTATTTTAATATTATTAATAAAAAGGGAAAAAGTTAAAAAAAAAAAAGTTGAAAAAGTTCATGAAAAAACTTTATTTGGAACCCCCCCCCCCCCCCCCCCGCCACGTTTTCTGAGGACTTGCCTGCTCGTTAAAATTATTCTGTTGAGGATGTTTATTAAACTCCCTGCACGCTGAGACCATCTTCCTTTTCAAAATATTATACAATATTCTATTTCTTTGCTCGCGTTTTTATTTTCTAATTAATAGGCCCGGCGGGCTTGAGTGGAGATAAGAGCAACACCAGGATCATTGCCAATAAGCAAGCCCAAGCACTGATGAGTCTCGGATAGAAACAAGATCGCTGAACGTCTACCGGAAGAGATCGATTCGAATTTTATATAGTATATATTATAACATTGCATATATAGTCAAAATGGCCTCTGATGTCATTTTTTAGTCTTTTAATCGATACACGTAGATATATTATATTTATTATGATACAATCCAGAAAATGAATGTCTAAAAAATTTTTATTTATTCAATTGATTTAAGTAAGTTTTCATCGAACCCACATCCCTTAGCTTTGAAGATTATCACTAGAGACATTGTTAATACCCATGGGGTAGTTTAAGGCTCTTGAAGATGGGTGGCGTTTAGCCTCAGAAACGTCGACATAGGTAATATAATAATTTATTTATTTCCTCCAATTTTTTATTATTAATTCCAAAAAAAAAAATTAATGTCGAAATTGCAACGGAAATAAACGTTTTGAGGTCCTCTGATCCAAAAAAAAAATGAATCTCGCAAAATGGTCTGTGTCTGTCTGTCGCTTTATTGATGTTCTCTTTTTAGCTTTTTGTCAATTTCTCATAACCCACTCTAACTATTGATCGAAAGGGCTGAATGTACGAATATTTAATAATAGAACGATCTTTAAGATATATTAATCTTTTTCTACCTCAAAATAGTGTGGGGCGCCAATTTTGGATTTTGAGTATCCCATAGTTGCCATGGTAACAAAATATTAAATTTTTATATAATTCCTATGTTTGATATTTAATTTTCAATTTAATTTAAAAAAATTTTTATAATATTGAAATTTGATTAATACACACAAATGAAAAATCACCAAAATTAAAAGCTAAATAAAATTGTGAACCGACTTCCAGGGGGACCCGACATAAAAAATCTGGTATGATGGCACATAATTTTCCTTTTTTTAAGTAAAAGAAAGTTGAGTGGTGTGCGGCCTTCACACCTGTTTTTTTTTTTTATATAGGAAAGTGACTTATAGACCACCTTGAATTATTATTAAAAAATAAAGAAATTTCTCTAGATGCATATAAGATACAGAAAAAACAACTCAAGATAAGCAACTAACCAAAAAAAAGCCATCTCGTTCTTGTTGGATGACAAAAAAATTCTCTCATTTTCTTAATTATGAAATGCCTAAAAAGATGGAAACGTAATATAGAATATGTCTAATCAAGAAATAAAACATAAACTCCTCTCTCAACGTGTAGCTCGTTCGCTGATTACCTATGCAAGGAACGTTCGCGAATGCAATTTCAATGAGGCCATAATTACACACATCGGTCGATACAAAAAAGTGCTGCCTGACTGGCCGGTTTACTCGAGGAGAAGTCAGCGATGTTGTTGTTGTCCTGAGAGAGAGAGGAGATGGATTTTTCCTGCTGCTGAGAGAAAAAAGAGATCCACTGACAGCGTCGTTGATCCTCGGCCGATCCTCGTTGATCCCTCTTTTCCTGGGTGCTAAGACGTGAAGACGCCCCTTCACACTCCTAGTGCTATAATAAGATACAAAATGCTTTAAACAATCTTTTTTCGGCACTGAGGCCATTTTTATTCAAATTAACTGGTAGCCAATTTGACCAAGGTTGTTTTGGTTGACAGCTTGCTGTTTTTATCTTTTCGTATATGTAGTATTGGAAAAGTATTGTAAGAGACCAAAAAATAGATGGTGACTGTTCTTGACGTTTTGAATCCGAAAATAACAATTTTTCGAACTCAAATACGATTTCAGGGAGACAAATCAAATAGAGACAGAAAGTGGAGGGAAATTTATAATTTTAATTTTATAAAAAAATATAAGGAATTATATTTTTAAAGTCCTTTTGGGCATCTGAGGCCATTTAAACTCCGTCCTTATTTATTTAAATTAATTGGCAGCCAATATAATATAAATAAATTTTTGTCACACAGGACGGTAAGAGAACCACTGACAGGGGATTAAAATTAATAATGGAATGGATCCCCAATTAATTTTTAAAAATAATAAAAAGCGTGGACTCGTCAGAGTAGAACATTGGACGAGAAATTCAAATGTTCCGGGTTCGAATCTCGGGGTGGCGGCTTTAATAAATATAATAGTTTATTTTGAAATTATCTTCAAAAACAAAAAAAGCAATATTTGAAGAGTAATTTGTTATATAAATTAACTCTACTTTTAAGTGTTTAAAGGGCTCTGTCCTTTGGTGCAGAGGTCTCGATTTATATTATATTGGGTACCAATTAATATAAATAAATAAGGACGGGGTCCAAATGGCCTCAGATCAATCAGAATAAGAGTTAAAATAAAAATATACCGACCCCGAATCAAAGGAAGGACAAAGAAGGAAATTTGACAATGTCAATATCCCTAATCTCTCGACACAAATTAAAATAAATCAAAACGATTTAAATCGAAAAGGAATGTAATAAACTAAAATGAAAAAAATGATTTACTTTTCCATTTAATATAATAAATTGAACGGATTCCAAAAACAGCAAAGCAAATGTTTCTTTCCTTAATGGAGCACACTCTCTCTCTCTCTCTCTCTCTCCCTCTCATATAGAAGTCATAAATGATTTTAAAACAACTGATTTATCGACTTTGCTTACTAATAACTATTTTATTTTAATGATTTATTTTATATGTAAAACCATTATGTCTATAGAGCAGGGAAATATAAATTTATTTAAAAATATTTCATTTATTATAAATAAACGTAGGTATTGGATTTGACCTACACCTTGACCCCTCAACTGTGTAGAGAGAAAGAAACAATTTATTTTTTGTTCTTCTCTTCTCAACAGAAAGAAAAGGCGCCGAGAAAGACAATCGATATGTAATAAAGTTCTTCTAAAATATGTGGTACTGCTAGATTTATCCAAAATTTTTTCATTATTTATTCATCGTTCATCTCTTTTGCTGATTTATTGATACTACCAGCTCTTATTTATTTTTTAAAGTCATTAAGCTACCTCCATATTTATTCCAATTAATTGGTAGCCAATAGAATTTATATAAATTTAATCGTATGACTAGATCGTATTTTGTGCATTTTGTGAATAAAAGAAAAATTAAAAATTAATTAAATTGTTTGCGGAATTTAATTCTAATTTATTAATTAATTTAATTGGCTTTTGCCTTGTACCACGTACCCAAGGTCAGTGGTTCGCTTCCCGTCCGCGACAAAATTTTATTTATATTATATTGGCTATCAATTAATATATAATAAATAAATAAGGACGGAGTCTATCAGTCAGTCAGCGATCACGGATTTTACTTCGACTCTCAATGCAGAACTCTGATTTGAGAAAAAGTAAGTATTTGTTGACGAACTCTCGCACTCTCCTGAGCTTTATTCCTTTTTGCTACTCGGATGTAATTTATATATTTGGATTAGGAGCATCTCTGTTCCTTTCGGACCTTAAGCCAATCTTCCTGTGTTTTTGCTCTCAACTCTTCTCCAGCTAGATGTAATGTCTTTTTGTACAAGCAGTAGGACAAATTCTTTGCCCCAAGTTTCCATTATTCCCCAGTAAATCTTGAACTCGCAAGCGAGTTTGAAAGTGAAAAGGAGTTTTTGTTTTCTGAGGTGTTCAGAATCCATGCAATCGACATTTCACACCTGTGACGTCTCCAGAAGAGGGAGGGGGGAGACGTCCAACGTCCCTTGTGATTCTCTCTCACTCAGACGCTTGGTTAGGTCAAAAAGTTTATCCTCCAGAAGAATCAACCCTTGGGATAGCTATGATAGCGGTCTCGCTTCATCAAAGGCCAGGAGTTCACTTTCCGTCCTGGGAGACAAAAATTTATTTAAATTATATTGTCTACTAATTAATATAAATAAATAAGGACGATGTCTGAATGGCCTCAGATGCTGAAAAAGAGATGGGATTTTAAAAAGAAAGTGAAGATTTAAATAAATAATTAAAAGAGAAAATGAGGAAGAAATGAGAGGAAAGGCAAATAATTTATGTTTATATAATCGTTAATTTATTATCAAGTCCTAATCTTGTTTTCATCATTTTGGGCGTTGTTTCTTCTTTTTTAATAAAGTTATTATAATAGTAAATAAATTATTAACTGAATCTCCCTTTATGGAATATGAATGAATAAATAAATCTCATTGGTATGTGATTGGAGAAAGAGAGAAATTTCGCTTCATTAAAGAGAGAATTGTTGTTGTTGCTGTTGTTGTTGTTGTACGTGATCGAATTAGCTTCTTAACGTTAGCTCCTGAGAGAGAGAGAGAGAGAGAGAGAGAGAGATCATCAGTTGGGGGAAATTAAATTTTGCGCCGATCTTATCCGATCGATTGGCGCTGATTGGTTCCAACGCCTCCCAAGCCAATCTATTCATTATTATCTGACGAAAAATAATTTAATTATAGCCCATTTGCAAATTTTTTAAAAATAAAATTGAAATTTCTCTCAAAAATCTGTCTGTTTGTAAAGTAATGGACTCTAAAACTACTTGACGGATTTTCATTGTTTTTTTTTAACGTTTAGAAAATTTTCCAGTGGTTTAAGACTCTAGACCCTATATTCCCAAACTTTTTTTTTCACCTACTGTCCCCTTTTCTAAAAGAAATCACTCACCGCCCCCTGGAAACCAAATATTTTATAAGTACACAAGTGAATAAATAAGTGGAGAGCTTGTTTTCGAAACAAGACACCTTGGGGCATAAAGTAATCAAATTATTTAATTAAATCAACAAAATAACAAGCCTTGTCCGTTGGTGCAGAGGCAGATGTCCCGCCTCATGTACTAAAAATGAGAGGTTCTTTTCCCATCCTGAGCAACAAAAATTTATTTATATTATTTTGGCTACCAATTAATTTAAATAATTAAGGAAGGAGTCTAAATGGCCTCAAGATATAAGGCCCTGGTCAACCTTAAATAAAAATAGATCCTTACAAATCATGATTGGAGGGAGTGGATTATTCCTCCGAGACTTGGAAGTACAGGAGAACTCTCGTCCAGAAATTTAACTACTAAATAAACACAACCTAATATACTTCACAGGCAGTCTAAAGACTAAGCTTGTAACTTCGTTTTCCTATAAAAATAAAATGTAATTCTTCAGGACTAGCGAGGTATTAAAATATGAATTTTCTTTTCGATTACGAGCTATAAGAGTTACACTTTTTCTCAATCCCCAAAAAAAAAACTTTTTTAGGCAACATTTGGGGATTTATAATTCCCTTTTAATAGATTAACGATCAAATTATATTTTGTATTTTCTAGATCGACAGTCATCGTAAATTCGATATGGAAGTCTTTTGAGTTCGAAGTCATGGAGGGGGTACGTTTTCACTTTATTTTTTTCTCTTTCTAACCATCCATCATTTACTTTGAAAGAAGGAGGTGAGATGTGTGTAAAACAATAGCCAAATGGAGTCTGGGGATTAATAACAGGCACTCGAGGGCTGACAAGTAAATTCGTTCGCAAGGAGAATAAGACAAATAAACAATATGTAACCTTGAGAGAGAGGCTAGTCATAATAATCCATTTAAACTGAAAGATATATGAGATTGAAATTTATTTAGAAAGAGCTGCGCAGCCCATCAGACTCTTTTTACTTGCTCTTACCTCTATATGAAATGTAGTGAGAAAATTGGGTCTTGCAAAGTGGTCGGTCTGTCTGTCTGTGAAGAAGATTTCTCAAAACGGAAAAAATGTAATTTTATATTTAAGCTAGGGATAGGGATCCTCGTCACATTCGACATGAATCTTTTGAATAACATCGGCCAAAGAGTACTAGTACTTTTTTTTAGTCTTTTTAGCATCTGAGGCCACTACACTTTAAACAATAACATTTATATTATTTACGATACAAATTATCAAGGCATATTTATTTATACAAATTGGATTCCATTTAATATGAATAAATTTTCCTCCTGAGAATCGAACCCACATCCCTTGGGTTTTAAGATTATCAATATTGACAATATCTCTATCTCTAATCTCTTAGCCATGGGGTGAATGAAAATTTATTTAACACCAAATTTTTTTTAAAGCCAAATATGCCTGGATTACAATATTGTGTGTTCGTTTCAAGTTTATGTGGCCTTAGATTCCGAAAAGACTAAAAAAAATTTTTTATATATACATAGATAGTATAGATGAATAATTTATTTGAAAAGAGAAAATAAAATAGTGGACCCTCCAAATGAAAGATACGAAAAATTTTTCTAAAAAAAAGTTGAAATTTCAAAAAAAGATAAGCATTTACAGCATAAAAAATCTTAGACTACTTTTACCTCTTTAGAGGGGTGAGGGGTCGAATAATTGAAAAAAAATTTAAAACGACCTCCAGGTGACAAATATCAATAGTAGTTTTTTGAAAATACCTTTTGAAGCTAATAGCTTTTAAAATTGTCCACTTGGGAGAGTTGTGATCGTAGCCAAAACATTTGCTGTCTAGCTCCATTTTTAATAACTTATGTATAATTATTCCAAAAACTTTTTTATGATTTCATATTTTTCATAGCATCTTCAATATTTAAAGAGAATATATATAAAAAAAAGAAGCAAATTTTCTCTTCTACAAAATTTATAAAATCTATTTTTTTTTTTGCTAGATCTTATTATATTACTGAAAAACTAAAATAAATTCGGAGACTTTAACATTTTTTTTTTCAATATGGTGGCAGCGCTTTTCGAGATGAATAGAGGATTTGTTTTCTGTAAATAAATAGATAAATTTCTTATACGTATTATCCTCTAAATTATATACATAGAAGCAGGAGGAGAAAAGGGGATTTAGGAAAATGAGTCACCATCCATCAGGAATCCTTCCTGGTGTTTCATATAGTATTCTTTCGCCATTTGTTTTGTAGAGGGCTTAAGGTCACTGGTTGTTGATAGCCGGCGTTTCAGTGTCTGGCGATGGCGGCCTTTTTAATTTTTCTAAAATGTTCGATAATGTTATCATTGGATAAGTAAACCCAACTAGGGCTCTATCAGGGTGCCTTCTCAATAACTTCTTGGATTTTTTTCCAGATGGTCAAAATATCAGCTAATCCTTCGAGCTTCACCCTCTGCCTCCCTTAAGGAATTTCTTCCTTGTGCTGCTGGTGAAGTTGTTGAAGCTGTGTGGAGTTGTGGTCGTCCACTCGTTGATGTCACGTTCCGGTGTTCCGTTTCCAAGACGGCCCTCAAGTTCCGAGGCAAAATTTCGTTTGGATTCCAGGGTACCTCAGTCTCTCCGGTCAAAATTTTTAGTTTTGGTTATGGTCGGGATTCAGGGGAACTTCGTAGCTGTTAAATAAAATATTAATCTCGTTAGAAGAAAGGAATTCATTCATGACCATGGATTTAACTTCGAGATTCGTTTATCATTTGCATGATCTCAGATTATACTTTGATAACTTTATATTAATATTTATTTATTCTTTGTCCTCAATGCCGAAAAGTAAACTAGTGGAGCCACCGACCATCAACTTCTCTCTTGTATTAGATATTTAGAAAAAATTATATAAAAAAAGTCAAATAAAATGACGTCTTTCTCTTCATAGCGAGATTGCCATGATTCTTTTGCACCATTATGGCTCGTAAACGAAAAGAGATAGAAAAGTAGAGAAGAGATTTGGCAACCAATTAAATATGAGCGAAATGACAGACAATGCCTTAAAAATGAACAAAATTTTTTGACGTTAATTTTCCTCTTAATTAATTAATAACCCCAATATCAAAAAAGATGGGTATACAAAAATAGGGATATTCTCCATTGGATTGGATAGGAATCCAGCCATATATAGAATATTATAGTAGACTTTGTCAAAGGCGGTTAAAATAATAAATTAAAGAGGAACATATAGTTTGTTTTTTTTTAAGTCTTTTTCGGCATCTGAGGCCATTTAGACTCCGTCCTTATTTAATTAAATTAATTAGTAGCCAATATAATTTAAAGAAATTTTTGTCGCTCAGGACGGGAAGCGAACCACAGACCTTTGGTAGGTGAAGCCAGATTTCTAGCTCGGCACCAAGGGCTAACATTTATTTATAATTTAGTTATATTTATATCAAAAGTTGAATTGAGTTAAATTGAGTTTGAAGATTAAATATGAAGGTATTTCGTTGTTCACAGTGAACTCCGAAACCTTTCTTTTTTTTTTTTTTTTTTATCAAATCCTCAAAGAGAAAGAAGAAGAGTCTTAACAACCAGTTACTGGCTGAATGGGGGGGGGGGGGGTTGTTGTTAACGTTCCAGAGGACAACAGCCCCTCCCACCCACTCCCTCCTCCTACTCAACAAAAAAAAAAAAAACTCATTCTGGTTTAGATTAAAATGAAATTGTTCCTTTCCTAATACTCAATTACGTAACTCTACTAGTAAACGCTTTTTTTTTAAAACCTATTATAAAAAAAATAACAAGTTTTTTTTCTCTAAAATGAAGGAGTTTAATTTATGATAACGCCCTTGATATCAGCGGCTACTTGCTCTCTCGGTCTCATAAATCAATTAAGTCGATGCATTTCTGGGATGGATAATTGGTCACCTTGACAACAAAAGGGATTAATTGCTTTGCTTGAAGGGTTCTCTCTCATTGGACAATAAAGAGAGAGAGAGAGAGAGAGACAAGGACACACACGTCCAATATCCTATTCAGGCGAAAAATCGTCTTAATCATTTCGGTTGTTTTTTTTTTGCAAGGTGGAATAATTAGATGTTGAAGCGAGACAACAGGTATGACATGGCTCGTTAGACAACTGAGGCACCACCCAATCAGCTAATTTTTTTTACTTCGCTGAATATAGAAAAATGGCCCAAAATTTGACTCCTCTCCGATCCCGGATTTCAAGATGTGAGGCTCCTATTTCCGGCCCCCTTAGGGATTAAGAAAGTATGGAAGCATATGGAGGTTGGAAACGAAATGTTTTTACCAGCTTTTAATCGAAGAATTGAATTAAAATGGAAAATAAAGTAATTAAATCTCACTTGTTTTATTCTATAAAAATGAAGCTTCTTTGCTTGTTTTGTCATGTATTTCAGGGCTCCTTAAGGGTAGAGTTTGACACTTGGCAGGGCTAGTGCCTTCACTCGGGTATTTATTGGATTAAAATTTGATGAGGTTCGGATCAACGATGTTGAAGATATTGGCATTTTTCTAACTTTCCTATTCAATGCCAAAGTTTTATTATACGAGTAGACCATAATAAATAATAATAGGTCCTATAATGTAGATTGGTTTTAATTCTCTTTGACATTTATTGCTATCACGGCCCATGTCAGAAATTCAAATTCACCTCTCGGATATTGCAAATCAAAACATTGGCTCTTTTTTGAACTTTACAATTTTTGAATGATTTCATTCAATAAAAAAATTTAATTCTCTCAAGACATTAGAGACTGTCATTTCTTCTGCGACCTCCCTAGACCAGTCTTTTTTCCGTCCCCGGGTCGTTTGGACGTCGCGACGACATTCATTGCGCAATCAGATGTTTGGTTGTCAAGGCAACCATTTTCGAGTTATAACATTGTATAGATACCTTCCTTACCAGATACGCTCAACTTTCTCTTTCTCTATGGCTTTTTTTTTTTAATAAGGCAAGAATAGACACTAGCTGAGTCCTTTCAAAAGTAAGAACTTTGTAGTTAGACCCAACGATTGGGTCATTGGTAAATAGGTTCTACCAAATAATTATATTTTCCCCAAATGGATTCGTAGTAAATATCTCAAATTTCATCAAAATCGTTAGAGCCTTTTTTGAATAAAGATTACCTATTGTATATTATACAATAATTGGTCATTTTATTTAAGTCCATTTAGACTCCGTCCTTATTTATTTATAATTGGTCATTTCATAATAGTAGATTGATAGATAATTATAGGATTTATAAATATTTATATTATATTAGGATACATGGCAACCATTTTTCCTGTTTTCTAGAAAATTCAAAAAGAATAAGTAAAATGGGCCCAAATAATTTTGGAACGGATGATTATTTCAAAGTTTATTTAAAATATAAGTGATATTTGAATTTTAATAGTAGATAGGTGGAGGATATAAGAATTGTGAGAGGAGAAAGAGAGGTGAAGAGCCAAATGTGTTCCAGGGGAAACCAACCAAAAAATAAGACGGGCGGAAGCTAGGTTGGAAGAAGACGAGAAAAAAAGAAAACAGCCGCTTGGTTCCTCTCTCAATCCTTTATTGCTCAGAAACTGTTGACTGAGTTTGAGAAGAAAATCGAAAAACTAAAAAAGTACATCAAGTAATCCCGATGATCAATAAATAAATTATGAATCGACTTTTATTTTGATCTGTAATTTAAGACCTGAAAATGGTAGGTGGGTGTTGGAGAGGAGTTGCCTCACACCACCACGTTCACTGAGATTTCCCAAGCCCTTTTTCTTCTTCTTTACTTGCGTCACATGCGCAGACTATGCATGTACACCGGATGGATTAATCTAGATACCAGATTTATTTTTTTTACACAATCCCGCTATTAATAGGGAAAAAAAGACTTGTTCACTTTTGACTCTTGACCCTCTCCAATAACAATATAAAGTTGCAAAAGAGAGAAAGAGAGAATGCAACTAAATACTCTTAAAATTTGATGAGAATAAATCTCATTAAAGAGCCTTTTCCGAATTATCTGATCTTGATAAGCAAACTCAATTAGAGATATTATGCAAATTGCGAGTTGTAAAAACCAGGCGGGCATAAACAACAAATATTTTTTATTCATTTTTATAAACAAAAAAAGAAAAAAAATAAATTCATTTTTCTACACTCACACCATTTCCAAGAACGACCGAACATCATTAAATTAATTAAACATCGTATTTGCATATTGTTGAGATTAATGCATTGGCGGATTTAACATATCAAGGTCCGTTTTTTCTAAGAAACAAATCACGTGTGCCATCACACAACTTTCTCTTGCCTCTGCGAAGTATTCAATAGTAAAGTGGCTCTTGTATTTAACAACGGGAGGAGGAGCAGGCAGCCAGCTGAGAAATTTTATCCCTCGAACAAATAGTAGCACTGTATATAAGCTGATAGGTATTGAGTGGCGTCTAAATACGTGCATTCTTTGTAGATTACATTTGACACAAAGATTTGTCATTGGAAGTCATACTGATGAGGGCGTTATTAAAATAAAGCCGAATCGTCTCCAACTTGAGAGTTTTAATATCTTAGAGGCTGCCTGCTCCTTCCTCCATTGTTTCTCTTACCTACTATGGTAAATTAAAGTAATGTGATGTGCTGCCCTATCAGATTTTTCTTTCTTGAAGTATATCAGTACCGAGATAAATTTTGGTACCACCAATATTGACTGAACTCTAGAATCTTAATGCAGTAAGTTGGTCACCTATCCAACCGCGATCCTGGTGGCATCTCAATTGAATCTCACAAAGAAAATTGATATATTAAGCAGAAGTAGGTATTATAATATTAGTAAAAATTTGAGAAAAGCTAGCAAACAAGAAGATAACTTCAAAAGCTTCCTTTAGAAAAAGGTCAAACAAAATTTGGAAGGATTCGATTGATCGTATTCTGGATTTGTTCAGTCTCTATGTTAGAAAAAGGCCACTGACCCTTGCTTTGTGATCTAAAAGTCAATAGTTCTTGAGTAATAAACTTATATCGGTAGTTCTTTCTGGATGGATGGCAGCCCTGGGTGGTGAGAAAAAGAAGTTCCCCTCTCATCCCATTATTAAAAAACACACATACATAACACGTGATGACGTTTCGGTCTCGTCTTTCGACCTTCATCGGGATATGGGTAAATGGAATATTGTTTATCAATATGAACGGTGTCTAAATGGCCTCAAATGCCGAAAGAGACAAAAAATTCACAGCCAGAAGAAGGAAAGTTCTCCAAAGTCATTGGGTCTTTAATTTAGTAGAGTTAGGTTTGAAACCTTGGCCTGGGAGAGGGAAGTATCCGTACCGTTATTACCTGGCCTCCCTTGTCCAGCATTAACGGTGATGATAGTAAAACCAAAGAGAATTTAAAAACACACACAAACTGTCGCTCAGAACGCAAAGCGAACCTTCGGTAAATGAAGCAAGACTTCTACATCTGCATCAAGGAACAGAGCTAATCCTTCAAGTTCTGTGAAGAAATTCTAATTGAACCCCCCCCCCCCCGCTCCCGCCCTTATATAGTCTATATATTATAATTTATTCGTATTTAATTCATGGTCAAGTCATGTGATGGCCACAATCTTATTATTAAGATTTGAGATTTATTTCCCATCAATGTCATTTTTGAACAAAACCCATTTATTAAAATAGCAAGAGCTGAGACTGCTAATCGAGTGATTTATGCAAATGACAAAGTGAGGAGCCATAAATGGCGAGAGAACTCATTAGGCGTTAAAAGGGAGTCTCACTCACTGACCATGAATGCAAAATGAACTTTTCTCAAACAAAAAATTATAATAAACCATCAGATTACAAACTTTGATGTAAAGTGGGGGCCTATTAAATCATTTCAAATTCTTAGAGGATTGTTGCTGATATTACTAAGGGAGGAGAAGGGGCCCGTCTCCTTAGAATATGTTTGCTCGCTTTTCAATTCATTGCTCTCCGGACCTTCCCACCCCGGGTCTCGGACCCTGCGACCATTTAAGGTCAAAATGATTTTATCCCGTAGCCTTATACCGTGGTCCCTCCGCATTTCGGGACCGAAGAGTGCCCTGCTCCAAATGCTTTTCCCGACGTTCGCTCGGTTCCCCTTCCTGCGTTAGCCACTTGGTGTTGCCCCTCGACCGCTCGAGTGTCTGGTGCAAAGGAAGCACACCGATGCCCCGGAGAGGCTGGAGATCCCGCCACCTGCAAAAATATTCTCACAAAACATGTTAATTAATTATTTTGTTAGTTTGAGAATCCATAAACACGCGGGCTTGAAGAGAGAGAGAGAGAGAGAGAATTTAACATATGGAAACTAAAAGGAATAAGGCCGGAAGTTTAGCTTTTATTGGGTTGTGAAATAACGTGATGTAGTTTTTGTTTTTTGTTTTTTAAAGTTATTTATTCACTTATTAAAATTACGTTTCAACAAATATTTTTGTCTTCATCAGATCTTAAAAAAATTTTACTCCATCATATTTATTTGAGAGCAAAATAAATTATAAAATATTTACCTCGCAGGTGTCAATCACTTGATTCAAAAAGATTTTGCGAGGTCCTTAGTGAGAGAGAAATTATATAATTTTTAAATAGAATTTATTTTACCTTTTTGAGATGTAAACATGGAATCTCTCTTAATTATATTTATTTTTGCCTTTCAAAGATTTCGAATTATAATTTATTTTGCTTTCTCAAAGACATGATGCAGGATATTGATTCAGATAAAAAAAATCTAGATCTGATGAAGATGAACGTAATCTTAATAGGTGAATAAATCACTTTTAAAAAAAAAAAAAAAAAAAAAACTAAAGTGGTAAAGCTTTGTCTCACAAGCGATTTAAAGATAATTTCACATGAAAAAACAAATACATGAACTAATCAAAAACCAATAGTTATTTGTAAAAAGATAGAAACTAGTGTGATATGCGTAGTCACACCACCAGTTTTTCTTTTTGCGAACCTTATTTTAAACTTCATCCCTATTTCCGATTTATTTATTTTTTTACGCGGTAAACAACCAAATTGATAAATCGTCCACCTAAATTATTTAATTCCTAAAAAGTAAATTCATTTTATTTATTTATTTTATTTTATTTTTTTTCCTACTAAATAATATTGCATCATAAAATTTTTATCCGCCCAACAACTAGGCTAATTTTGGATTATAAAAAAGCAGGTAATAAATTTTTTTTCTTTCAATTGAAATCACTCTATTGACAAATAATTGATCTATTTAAATCAAACAGGCAGGGTGTAAAAAAATAAAAATAAATATAAAAAGTGTGAGTGAATCATTCATTTAAAAAATTTCGCCTTAACCTGAATAACACGCCAAGTATTTGGACAGGTTTTTACTATTCTCTGTTTATTTATATGGAATGGAAGTAGGGCAAGTGAATTTGAGAATTTGATTGAATAATTACAGGTCGTTTAGAGAGAGAGAAAGAGAGAAATAATTATAATAATGAAAATAGAGTAAAAATTTATTTTCTTTAGGGAAATTATGAGAAAATAAAGGAACCAATGGACGTTAAACGAAAAAGTAAAAGATTTTGTGGGATTTAAATTGAAAGAAAATAAAATAATAAAGACAACAATGTCTCATTAAAATAACGATGAGTGACCGTTTCTCTATTTAATGAAATTCTTACCCTTTTCAACTGCGGACACCCCCTTACAAAAATACCAATTTTTTGAGGGGAAAAAAGAAAATAATTTTTTGGTATATAATTGAAAATTTAATAAAAAAGACGCAGTTAGATTGAAATTTTTTTAAAATCTTTTCGGCATCTGAAGTTTTTCCGACTCCATCCTTATGTATTTAAGCCAATATAATTGAAATAAATGTTTGACGCTCAGGTCGGGAAATGAACCACTGACCTACGTTACATCCCTCTGCACTAAGGGCCGGGTCAGAGATTGTTATTGTTAAGTTCGGCAAAGCATTGCTGAACCCCAGCGACAAGAGAGTAGAACATAGCCGGTACGATTGACATGTGATTTTTCTTATTAAAATTTTGAATATTTAAAGCCGAAATGGACCAAGAAAGTAAAGAAACATAAAAAATTATAAAATGTTTGTTGATCATAACGTCTCGTACCCCTGGATAGGAACCACTGATTTAATGTATCCAACAGAACTTGTACTCCTTTATACTCCCTTAAAATATAAAAACGTTATATAAAAATTTTTAAACGTTCTAGGCATGAAGTTGTCTTTGATGTCAAACAAGGGACGATAGAATACGAGTGTCGATGAAAAAATTTAATTTAATTTTTAAACCAAATAATGCATATATAATTATTTGGAAACCTTAATAATTATGCATAGGACGGTGTGAGCTACCAGCTCTATATTTTTTTAGTCTATCTGCGCAAACTCACATAGCAGAAATATTAACAATTTATAAAAATAATTTTTTCAAGGGGGTCGAAGTAGGAAATCCCCGATTTAACAATAAAAAGGAGGAGATTGCGACTATTTCCCTTAGACTAAGAGGGAAAAGAGTTTCTTTGAATGAAAGCTTCATTTACTTACTAAATACTCCAAAGTTAAAATTCTGAAGGTGAGTGCTTTTGAAAGAATTCAGAATTATCCAAAAAAATACATACAAATGATGAATTCGAGAATTAAAAATTATAAATTTAGAATAGTAGAATTACCATTATTTTATATATTTTAAAATATAGAGTTGAATGGAGGTAATCACTTTTGTTTCCCAACGCTAATCACTATAGCTAATGAAATTCTATCCAATTTGATCAGTCACAGTTACAGTGGCTAGCGCCTCTAATCAACTATAGTTGTTAACGTGCATGGAAAAGTTCTGCTTTCCACCGACTAGAAGGAGGAGTTCCCACCCTTCTAAAATTTTCTCCGATGAAGGGCTGGTGTTCGCATCCTCAATATTAATAAATGATATAATATAAACTATATAAGAAACAACAAACTTTCATTTTAATTTAGCGTTCCACAAAAAATATTTTTCTTTCAATAGAGTTCCACAGTTTAAAATGTTTGGGAACCAATGGATTATGTCATAGACAGCTTTATGCAAGGTACGTTTAAAATAATTGTTAGAGTTTTTATATTTAAAGGGAGGTGGAAGGAGGACTACATTTGGAGTAGAGTTGGTCACATTAGTCATAAAAGTGAACTAGGGAGGCAAACGACTGGAATAAAGGAAACCAATGGGATAGAAGAAATGGGTGGGGGGGGGGAGACATATTTTAAAGAGGAGTATTTTGTAGTCCTTTTCCCTGAGAAGGACCTTGAAAAACAATGGCAGTTCGATTTCAATAAATAACATAAAAGGGTCGGTCCAGGGGCGGAGCATACCTCGCTACATAGTAGGCTGTTACATCATGCACTGATAGGATTGCATAGTGCGAGTTCCGTTTTACGAACTGCATGTCACCAACGTCCCATTTATCATCCGATATGAATGTGATAAATGAAATTTAAAAAAAAAAGGAATTTTTCTCTTTGAACTCGTTCCAAGAATTTTGTATTTAAAACAATTGCAAATGAATATTCAAATTTGGATTTGACTAAAGAGAGACCGAGAGAGAGAGAGAGAGAGAGTTGATTTTATTAATGATAATATTTCTAAAAGAGAAAGGGCGGGTGGGGGAGGTCCAAATTTATTGGAGCAAATTTTTTGGTTGCCTAACAAGCCACAAAGCCAAAGGCATTGTATGCAGATGAGATGCTCCCGGATCAAATCAACTGCCTCCGGGAAAGGGGGGGAGGAGGGAGGGGAACTAGCCATAAAAAGAATTTTTATTTGACATCTTGAAAAAAAAAATTGAATTAATTTCACTCTATGTTCCAAAAGAGGGGAAGCTGAAAGGTTGAACATCTTTTTAGAAAGATTTTTTCTAAGTGAAAAACGTAATGAAGGTTTTTTTTTTTATTTATTTAGGTTTGGCTGCATCAGGCCATACCATTTCAGGCTTTATATTTCTTTTATTAAAAAGTTACAAATATAAAATAATAAAAATATAAGATATATACATATAAAGAAATAAAAATGTTCATAAAATAATTTGATTTATCAAATAAAATTCATATAAATGGAGTATAAGAATTTTTCTTTTAGCTTTTGTAAGAGTTCGGTCAGTGCTGTTGGATCTCTAAAGTGAGGTAGAAATTCGTCTAATATTTCGTATCTAGTTTTTTGGTAGTTTCGGCATTCTGCTATTAAGTGGAAAGGGGTTGCATATATTTGATCACAATTACAGAAAGGCGACGGTGAGAGATTGGTTCTATACAAATGGAACGGAGAACGGGTATGATTAATTCCCATTCTATTAAAACGCGTTATGGCGGCAAAGAAGTTGCAAATCTTTTTATCAATCACATTTAAAAAACAACATAAGGAGTAGGGGAAATAAAACCAGCTGTATCTCAGGCTCCACACCAATCAGACGCCGGTCAAGTGGTCAGTGGGATGCCCCTCGTCTCCCCAAACAATTTTACATTTTCGTATACAAGTCCAGTTTTTTTTTTTTTGTTTTGTTTTTCATATTTTATCAATGTACAAAATTAAAGACAATAACTAAATCTACAATATATATTATTAGTCTAACTGACAACATGTTGTAGATAAACAAAATCTGTCCTGAGGGGCTGTATGGGCCCTCCTCTCTTCCGCCCAACGTGTCTGCACCGCCTTTAGCAGCTTCACAAAATCTTGATGTATTCCATCGTCCCCATTTGCAGCCACCACGTTTCCTGTCCTTCCCCCCTCCTCAAAATGGCTCCCCCTGTCGTAGAATCTGCATATTCTCATTTCCCATTGTCTTCGTTTCCTCTGTCAGCCCCTGATCTTCTAGCTCTCTATACCAATCTGCTTTTTGATATTTTTGTACTATCTGCCTGTATAATTTGGTGAATGAATCATTTAACGATCAGCATTTTTCAGGGTGGGTCACTTTAATAAATCCATTTCCACTCAACGGATTGTTATGAAATTCGTTCCAGGGCTGGACAAAACAAACTTCTTTATTATCACCACTAATTTTCAAAAGAATTAGTCCAAGGGATTCTGGGAAATTCGTGGTTGTCAGTAAATATTGGGAGGTCTTTTTTATCGTCCACTGCGGACTGACTTAGAGTATAATAAGATTGAAATTCCAGTCTATATTAGATTTCTTTTTATTATATGAAAGAGAGAGAGAGAGAGAGAGACATGACTCGCTTGTCTCACGACTTGAGGGAGGAATTGAGGACATTTCTTATGGAAAATAAATAAATAAATATCTAATCTCATAGGACATAAAAGGTGGTAATTATGGCGGGAATAAAAAAAAGAAGAAATTCATTTCAACACCTTTAATTACTTGTAATTAATTGAGTTTAAAGGACCCCTTATTTATTTTATGTTTTTATTTACACTGCAAAATCATTTTGTCACCGTTTTTCCATTATATATAGACCTAATAATAATAATAATATTAATGCAGAGAAGATATGGAGGAAGTCCGTAGTTGTATCAAGACTGAAGACAACTCTTCTTTCGGGACCAAACGTCACCCATCATCAGGACAAGGTTAGTTTTCGGTTTCCAGACCATACACATCCATTATTATTATTATTATATGTTACATAATATTATATATAGACTATAAAGCTACAAGTATATAGAATATAAAAATTATTTTAAATATAATATAAAATTTTCTAATTCTTTTTTAAATTATTTAGATAAATGAAATTCTTTATAGAATTTGTTCAGAGAATAATTCCGCTTGGCACCCGAAACGTTGGCAAGGTAACACAACTTTTGGGCCGAAAGGAGTCTCTGTTTGTCTTCAGTTCCTTGAAAAAAAAAATTCTTTAATGATTTCAATGCAAATCAATTTTTTTGCAAATATTTTCTTATTCTTAAGATAAAAAAAAATAAAAAAAAACTATTTTTTTTTTTATCTTTGTTTTTATATGCTAAAAAATAACAGACAGTCCTTTTCGGAATGCATTATGATCTTTCCTCCCCCTTGTTGTTGTTGACCTCTTTCTTTTGAGTCGTGCTTTGTTGTGTTCGTGATTGAGAGCGCAGTGGGTAAGACCAGCGGCCCCCACCACCACCATAACATATTCATCAAGAACGGAATTTCTTCTGCTGCTGTCTGTCTGTCTATCCATTGAGATGACTTGTTGCTGCTTCACAGAGGAAATAGCTAGATTGCTTGTCTGTCCATTTGCAGCTCTATATTTCTATTTAGAATCAAAACAACGCCTTTAAGGCTTTCTATATCAAGAGGCAACGCATCTATTATATTCTCTTTGGGGAGAGAGAGCAAAATACGACCAGGTTATTTCTTGGCCTCTCAAAGAATAAAATGTTGGACTACGCCGTCGGGCCTGTTCGGAGTGATCATTGGCAATAAGCAAGGCCAAGCATTGCTGAACCTCGGATAGGTGGCCTCCGATTCTAATTAAATATATCTATATTTTTAAGTCAAAATGGCCTCAGAAAACGAAAATAGATTTAAAATTGAAATTTAAAAAAATGTTCGACTATGCCAAGTATATAGAGATAAAACTTAATTATCCGGACTAGAGGATCTCCTATAATCAAATAGAAATTTAAAAATCGGAAAAAATTAGAAAAAATTGAAAAAAAAAAAATAAATAAAAATATTTTTAATGATAAACAAATATAAAAATTTTTTCGAATTAAGTCGCATGGATTTTTGAGTTTTGGCTCTCCTTGTATCGTAATAAGTATATATATTAATAATACATGTATTGTTTAAAGTTAAATGATCTAAGATACCGAAAAGACTTGAAAATTTTTTATATCATTATTATTTAATGCTCTGTTATTATATTAAAATATTGTAGTCTGGGTTTGGTAGGGGCGGGGGGGGGAGGGGGGGGCAAAAATTTTCCATCCTGGCGCCATAAACCCAGGGAACGGCCCCCTCGCACTGATTAGAAATTTTCCGTAATTTAATTATCCAAGATGGATGTGGGTGGGCACCGTTGTCATATCATTTTAAATCTCTCTCTTTAAAGAGTTGATATTTCAAAATATATAATGTATTATTTTTATTGCTTTAATAATAAATAAATAAATAACTGGTTCTAATGTGCCCCCGAAAATGAAAGGTTTTTATAACTACTAATAGTCATTCTTATATTCTAATAATTATTAAATTATATGATTTTAATCAGGGCGGGTCCAGAGTTACTTACCTGTCCCCCTCCCTCCTTTCGTTAACTCAACTGAATGAATGCACTCGCCGCCTTCGTAATCGTAATGTCGATACTTTTACTTTGTGTCCATATTTCTAGGAATATCGTTTACTAACAATACACTCCGTTATTCGCATAAGTTATTTTGCAATAAATATTGAGATTAAAAAAAAAAAGATTTAGGTGACAAGAATGTCACAAGGCCTGTCCGTTGGTGCAGAGCTAGAGGTCTGGCTTCACATGCCAAGGAGTGGTTCGCTTCCCGTCCTGAGTGACAAAAATTTATATTATATTGGCTACCAATTAATTTAAATAAATAAGGACGGAGTCTAAATGGCCCCAGATGCCGAAAAAGACTTTAAAAAAAAATGTCTCAATATTTTCCTATAATTCCGTAGAGAAGAAAAATTAAAATATCCCATATACAAAATTGTTCTCTTTATGATTTTGTTGTTTATATTAAGACTTTAATAAAGTCTTTTAATAGAGAGAGAATAATTTATACCTTTACCGATCAACCGAAGGTTAAGGAGATAAAGTTAATGTGATCGGAAAAAAAGTGAAATAATGATATCAAACCCCCCCCCCCCCCCCCCACGCCCTAAAAAGCACTTGGATAAAATATTTCTGATAAATTTTTTTATTG
>JAAAKE020091277.1:0-20712 GCA_010014785.2 Anisolabis maritima | reverse complement strand
GAGTAAAGTAGACTCTAAACAATTTTTTTTTTTTTTTTTGGGGAGGGGGGGATTAGAGTTAATACATTTAAAAGAATATCTAATAAATACTTGTTTTATGAATTTAAATCAAAATGGTTAGAGCAAATTTTGAGAAAATAAAAAAATACATCAGTAGAGTACTAGTACCCAATGGCCGATTTTATTGAAAAGTTTAGAGTTGCAAGCGACGAGGGAATCTAGATTTAATATAAAGTTTTAGTATCGTTCGCTTTATCGTTTTTGACAAATCTTGTTCACACACAAAGAGACCCATAAACAGACCATTTTGCGAGTACCATTTTTTTTAGACTCAGGGGAGCCCAAAACGTGTATTTCCGTTAAAAGCTCAATATTGATTTGTTTTGCGATCGAAATACTTTCTCACCACACATTTCATATCTAGGTAAAAGAAAGTAAAAAAGATTATTATAAATAATTAATCAAGTTTTAAGTTTTTTTTTATAAATAATTTATTAAACAAAAATATTTTTTTTATTATTTAATATTTAAAAATTGACTTTACATATTTTAATAAATAAAATATTTAATTCAATAAAATATTTATATGACTATAAATGGTTATTAAATTTAAAATATAAAAACTCCATTCATATTAAAATACATCCATTTTTATTTTCTCTTACCTATATATGAAATATTTAGTGAGAAATTATTGTGATCGACAAAAAATCGATGTCATTATTTCAACGGAAATCCAAGTTTTTTGACGTACATTTTTCCTTCACATGATGTTTTAGATATACCGTTAAGTGTCAGGAAGAATTGCCACCCAGTTAAGGTAAACGAAAAGAACAAGAGCAATGAATCGAAAACACCATGTGTGTGTGGGCGTGTGTTTTATAAAACTCTAGAAAGAGGACTAAAACTATTATTATAACTAGGATATAAAAGAGCTGGCAACTTCGTGGAAGTATTGATTGATTAATGTGTTTTTGCTTTGGAACTGATTGTGATACTGGTCAATTTAGTTTTTCATTTTGTAACGGGATTTTTGCGCAATTGGACGTATGTACATGTTGGTTTAAATGTAAATACATTTCTTATTTTAAGGCTTGATAACAGATCGTGAATATAATAATTTTTACAATTACAAAACTACAATCTCATGGCATTTTGATTGATTGAAGATCTAGAGCAATGAATCAAAAACATCATTAGAGAGAAAAGCGAAGTTCCTAAGAGTTCAAAAATGTTTTTCAAAAATTATTGCTTGATTTTAACAAATCATATCAAAATATTATAATATTTAAATCTTTTATTGATTTTTTCATTACTGAAAGGAATATTTTCTAAATTGGGGGTGGTTTATTGGAACCTCTAATTTAAAATTTAGCATTTTTACTAAACCTTTTAATGAATAAATTTTAAATTTAGAGCAATATATATCGATATAAATTTTGGACAGTAACTTTTGAGAGAAAGATAATTTGCATATTAACGTCAATAGAATAGATTTTTTGAATTTAAATTTATTGATATGCGGCATGCTATCATTTATGGTTAAAAACGAATAATATGAATCATATATCTACGCAAATATTTCGCGGAGAGTAAGACGATGTATCGTAAAGTCCCAATTCATATTTGGATTTAGATTTTCAATTAGACTAATATCTGTGGAGTCTGTGCTGATCGTTACAGGTGAGCAAATCAGGTGCCAACGAGGTAGTACTTCGAGACGTGAAGTTTTCGCTCTCGGGCAAGTACCGATGCGAGGTGTCTGCAGACGCGCCTACCTTTGACACTGCAGTGGTCGGCAGCCATATGCACGTCGTTTGTAAGCACAACACCTTCACGCCCATTATCTAGGCGCTTTAACTTGTATAAAATGCACGTGTTATGTTCAACTAACTTGAAACAACTTCTTTCGGCACTTTGATTTAATGCTTGATCTATCTATTAAAATCTGACAAAATCAATTTCTCCCAACTTTTGCATGCTGTATTTTATTCCAAAAAGCAGATTAATTGTTCGAGTGTTTTTTTGAAAGCTAGGTATTAACGTTAAAAATATTCTCCGAGTTAGTCGGGATGTATGATGATCAAAACAAAAGAACGATTGTTCTTGTAATTAAATTTAGTTCAGGGTAACACCCAAAATGAAAAGTGCGATTTTTTTCACTTTTATCAATTTTTTTTTTTTTTTAAATTAATAATCCATTTCCTTTAAGACATTTCAGGTTTGATACAGATAACTATTTAAATAAATTAACAAATAAACGATTGAGCCCCGGAGTCCTCGACCGGCATGATCAATATACATACATGCTTAATTTTGAACCTTCTCAAAATTTTCCTGTCCAGCCCTTCTCTTAAATATTATTTTATATAATTTTTTTATTCAAATTTAATAAAATTCCCTTCGAAACAAATAAGTGAATAAAGAAAATGTGCTTAAGTATACTGGACAACTTGCCTACTTGTATTTATAAAGAATTTCTTAAGTGTCTAATACAAAAAATTTTTAATTAGAAAAATTTTAATTTATGGAAATTGTGAAGTTCCACTAAAGTGAAGATTTTTCTTAGCAGAGTTTCTGAATACTGGTCATAATATTTGTAATCGGAGAAGGTTTTAAATATATCTAGACAGCTATATCCTGATCCAAGCCTAACGTATTTGGTTTAACTTTAAATGCAAGTCTTGCTATTTGAATACACTACATAGAAAGCAACAATGCACTTAATATTTTGTGCATTTTGTAGCTTTATCCTAGCTGTCTTTTGAATGGTGTCGGACATTGTACATCAGACAGCTTTTGCTCAGTTATATCAACTATAGTTACCACTTTATTACAATAGTTATAATAAAATTGACTTCACCCTGTTTACATTCTAAAAAAAATCACCATTTCCCAACACTGGCTCCACCAATTTTCAAGAAAAAAGATAAGAATGATTATTTACTCCTTACGAAATCATGGTGTAAGAAAAAAAGATGTTTGTTAAAAAGGAAAAAAAATACCGAAAGAAAATACGAGCCTTAAAAATGTGATTAAATCAGTTTTTAAAGCTGTTTATTTTGACAAATTATTAAACCAAAATTTCTACCTTAATTCTAATTCTATTAATATCCTATTTTTGACGCTTAAACATTAAGACTATATTTTACAATTTATTTACTATTTGGATCACCTAATGAAGATATAATGCTCAAAAACATTCGTCGTACAGTGGAGTAGAATTGCCTTGCAAAAATTGACAAAAGCAAAAAAAAAATTCAATAAAAATCTTTCAAATTGGCATTTTTCTATAGTTTGATAACCAAAGTATCATATAATAACCATTTTAGGACACTGACACCCTTAACCTCAATAAGCGAAACTCAGACTTTTCCGACAGCTCTAAGATGTACGATTTCAATTATTATTATTATTATTATTAAAAAAAATCCATTATAGAGGAAGAAGTGGAAGATTTCTATTTAAATATCATGAACTTTGAATTTAATTTGAGTTTCAAATAATTATTTTATGGTCTCTCTTCAAAAAACTTAAAAATAACGATTTTTTTAATTAAACTTTTTCAAATAATAATTCAAAAGTTTATTGGAACCCCTCAGTACCCCTAAGAATTTTATATTTAAAATTTAGTTATTCCTGAAGATATGTGAATTGGAATTAGACGCCGCAATGTTATACATTTTTTATGCGACATCAAAGTTAAGAGGAGCCTAAAGTTGCTTCATATGGGTCTGTGCATTTCTGATCTAGAGAGAATTCCCGAGTATCAAATAAAACATTTTTCATTTTCTATTTGGATGATAAGGTAAGAGGAATCGTCCTAGTCATAAATTAATAAATTATCTTAATTATATTGAATTTTACATCAAAAATAAATTTGTACACTTTTAGAAGTCAAATACTCCACTGTACATCGTTCAGAGCTCACATTAGTTCATGTTCTATCCTCAAAAAAACGGCAGTATGTAAATCCTTATTGTATTGTATCCTTTAATCCTTTTTCATTATATTTATTAGCTATAGTAAAGACTGACGAAATATTCAATTTTTTACGAACAACTTATAGAGGAGAAAGGTAATGTAATCTCAAAATGAAACTGTAAGCTTTTGATGGATAAGCACGAATTATGGTCTTTAGAACCCAATATTACTATTCACAGAAAGTTCTGCGTATGTATGTATATAAATGCAAGTATTCTCATACTAGAAAATAATATATTTTTTGTTTAATCACTTACATCAACTTTTGGATAATATCACTAAACAGGAAGCCTAACTTTATTGATGACAATTTTCCGTTTTGATTGAATTTTATTGATTTTAGATCAAAACTCAAGTTATTATTCTTTATAAATTTATTAAAGAAATTTTTAATGATAATCAGGCCATTTTTGGAATACTATAAACCCTACTCTGTCACCAAAATATTTTCTCCACCACCACATCCCCTTTACCCAATCAGAAGGAAAGTTGAAATTGGGATAATGCCGCCTAAAATAAACGAATGTTTGTCACTTCCCCTAAATAGACCTGGCTCACTCTGCTTATCACATTTCCTTAGGGCACCCCGCCTCTAATATTCCAAAAACAGCTTGATGGAAATTCGTTAATTTTGCAAAAGAAAAAACTACTTTTTATTATTTATTTCTAATCGGTCATTATATTTTGGAGACGTTATGAGTGTATATTTAAAGAAGTTTATTTATGCATATGTCACTGGCCCTGGTTTCAAATGAATCTCAATTTTAAGTTGAACAAAAATGTTTTATCTAAGGTCTAAATTGAGATCTTTATTTATTTTAAGCTTATCGCATGCTAGCTATGAAAATTGCTTAAGGCTTTGCTTTGACTGCTTGTTCAATTGTTCTTTGTATTAATATTATAAATTGCAAAAAAAAAAATAAATAAATAAATAAAGGAATTCCTGAAATGAATATTCCTAATTAAGTAAGATATAATTTTATTCTAATACAGCAAAGTTTTTTTTTACTTTGCTATGTTTATTTGTTAATTTATATTGTATTATCTTGTAATTTTTGATGTTTTTAAATTTAAAATACTTAAAGGAAATAAATAAAATAGGATTAAAAATAAACTTAATTATGAGAGAATAAATTAATTAATTAATATACGATTTATTATGATTAAATATTAAAAAAAAAAATTAAGACAGTGAGAGAAAATTTCTTTTCGTCATGTTTCTGGGTTATTACGAATTACTAGAATATTCATTTTATATTTTTATAAAGAAGGTGCACAAAAACAGAAATAAAGACAATTTTTTTTCACTTGGTTTATTTTGAGATTGACATCATGATAAAGATCTTATTCATTGCTACTTAGAAATATTAAACAACACTGAAGATCAATTGAAACTGAAATGTCACTTAAAAAATATTCAAAAAAAAAAAAAAAAAAAAAAAAAACTGACTCCTCGCTGAAATGAATTTCTTTTTTATATTCCCTTTCCGTCCAATCCCACCAATGAAAATCCTCATAATATTGGTGTTTAGATTAGATTTAAACATTTTCTGAAAACTAATGGAACGACTGGAGCAATCAAAATTAAATTTGCTAAATAAGAATTCAACCCATCAATATCATTACGAACTTCTAACATATAACACTATCAAAGAGCGAATTTTCATCGCTACACCTCTTGGATTTTCCGAAAACAGCCTGACTATAATTTATATTTATATCAATCCTTTTTTAAAGGAAAATTTCTAAATTTTAAATAATACGATATTGATATTTTTTAGAATCTTTTGGCAAAAATAAATATAGGGAAGCTTTAGAAAAACACTTGATGTAAAAGGGAGGAATAATCGGCCAAAGGTTGAGACTTTATATAATTAAAAACTCTTAAACTTCAGCTTTAATTAATGAGATAAAACCATCATCAGTCAACTAAGTGACTAAATACAGAGAGTTGTTAAGTTTATATTTGTTTATAAATTGTCATACTATATATAGTGAGATATTTCTAGCTAATATATACAATGTTCGTGTAAAGAGGTAACAAGTTTTTTTTTTTATAAAAAACATCGATGTTATCCATTCTCGATGTCAACATTGATGTTTTAAAAATTTTGTGAATATGTAGAAATTGCTACTGTACATTGTTCTTATACTACTCAAAAATTCCAATAAATATCAACGCGAGGTTTTTTGCTTTGAATAGTTTGTCACTTTTTCTTGTCACCTGAACCTCTTTTGTAGAAAATTTATGTAGCATTCCTGTTGGATCCACGGTGACAAGTCGACTAAGCGCTACAGCGAGGCAAATTTAAATGTTTTATTATTATTATTATTATTATTATTATTATCATTATTTTAATATTTTCCCTAAAACCAATCTAAATAAATCTATTTGCGCTTAAGCATTCCAGTCTCCGGATACTTTTAACTTGTATATGCATTAAAAATAAAATTCATTCATAAATTAGGAGAAAACTTGGTAATATAAATTTGAAAATTTTTCCCCTTTTATTTCTAATGTAAAGTTTCCAAATGTTTATAATGATATTACCAAGAGAAAGTAGGATATTAAAATTCTTAAGAAGTACTGACTTCAAACCTTACGTCGTGCTTAACTTATCAATTAAATTGCTTAAATCATGTTACAAAAGGCGTCTGTTAAAATCATTAATAAATTATGAGCCCTTTGAATGGTAGTTTTAATGATATTCAAAATAGAAATAACGAATACATTTTCTGATCTCCAAATATTGATCTAAATTCTACTCAATCGTCTCTCTCTCTCTCACTCAAGCAAATTTAATGATTAAACTTTAATACTCTAGGAGATTGCGTAATTAATTGATTTCCAGTAGAGATAAAAATCTCTAGTGAGATGTTAACAGATTGCTTTGTGTTTGGCAGATCTCCCGGACGGAAATCCTCAGATCGAGATTGAGAAGCAGAGGTATGCGGCGGGCGATGTTCTAAAGGCAAACTGCACTGCACCTGCGGCTAACCCAGCAGCCAATCTCACCTGGCTAGTCAACGGGAAACGGGTCAGTAACTAGCATGTGTTCTAGTCCTTGTATAATATGCTAGCATGTCACGTTAGGCACACGACATAAGCCACTGCAAATGTATGGAGGAGAAGTTGGTAAACAGAGGCCTATGTTCTCAAAATGAGGATTTTTGAATCACACGCGCCGGTGGATTTAAGAAATGCTAACTATAAGGCTAAAAATTTTGAACACATAGAATGTAGGAATGCGCAAAAATCGCGAACTGACTTTCAGAAAAAAGTGAATTTGCCGAAAAAAATTGATAACTCAGGCTGTTTTCTCACATCATATCTGTATTATTGAAATTATTGAATTAAATTATTTATATAGGTAAAATAAAATAAACTCTCATTGTGAAAAAGAATATGCTTCATTAAGTTTTAAATCATATTTAATTTTCTATTAAAATTCTGGATTTAAATAAAATAAATCAGTGTTTTTGCATATTATCTTTAAAAATTAGCTCCAGGATCTTAAGTTAAGAATTTTCCACCTCCATCAAAAGAAGTGTGTAGTACAAGTTCTTCGCTCGTCTCATCTTCAATTGTTTTCTTCGAAATTTTTTTGAAATTGTTTTAGAACCTATCTCTGTTTTTTACTTCTATTTTCCATTTCTCTGAGCTCTTGGTAACAATGAGAGTACTTACAACTTTTAATGCATAGCAAAACATTGTCGTCCTCCTTACCTCTGATTTTTTAAACTCCTTTTAATTCAAAATCCTATAATCATTAGATATTGAGCATTGCTTAGAGGGACTCTATAAATTTAAAATATTACAGCCAATTATTTATACTATAAGGAAACAAAGTCAAAAATAGACTCATCTTCCCTTAAAACAACAAATCAATCAGAAGCGACACTCAGAATTTTCAACCTTTGAGAAAATACAATATGTAGATCCCTTTCAATATATAGGATCCCTATTGGCACATGTATTCCATACTCTTGTAAATTAAAGTGTCTTGCTCTGTACCGTCACTTTTCCCTACACTATCCATTCTTGTAATGCCCTTTCACATGGAATTGCACTCGTCCTACATGTGACATCATTTCAAGCGAACAAGTGAAAATATCACTTAGTGTCGTTATTGGAAGGACCTTTGTTGCTAAACTTTCCTGGAAAATTTTCTGTGGGGTTTTATTCATACTGACACTATCAAGAGGTTATTTAAATTTCACAATGTTAATTAAGTTCATACTTGCTCCAAATTCTTATTTACCATTTATTAGTAAAAAATAAAATTTACTTATTATTTTGATTCAAACAAAATAAACTCTTTTTTATACTACAATAAAATACTAGTAAAAGATTATTTTAAAAGAGCAAAAAGAATATTCAAAGGGATCTAATTGAAATGAAAAATATATTAGGTATTTCATCTAATGAGAGTGACTTTTTGTTTGGGTTAATATTTTTTGTTTTGACTAATTAGTCCCTTTTATACATTTTCTAAAAATTTTGAAAAATGACATATTTCCAGGAATATTTAATTTTCCTTTATTACTTATACTCTCTGTAACAAGAGAAAATATTAAAATATTAATAAACAAAGAATTTAATATGAATTTTACTCAGTATTTGATAATTTTCAAAAATTTCTTTAAAAAAATTTTTTCTCTTTCATTGATTAGTATTGTATGGAGTTATTTTAATTTAAGCACGGGTACATAAATACAAATAAAATGTTTATAAAAATCTTGAACAAGACTCAATTATTTCTGGCTGAATTTATAGATTAAATTTTAAAAAGCTGGTGTGACTAACTATACTTTAAATACCTGAATAGACAACAGAAAGAAATGTGATCTGCTCTCACACCAGATTTTTTATGTAACATATTTTTTCTTTACATCTCTGTATATGAGAACTCAAGAGATAATTAGTGGTACAACCAATTTTTTATTCGACGTTTAGTCCCAAGGCAATATTTATAAATAATGTGACTAAACGCACATCAAACAACTTTCTTCTTCTCTCTCTAAGGAAAGGAAAGCTGAGTGATGTATTGTCACAGCAGATTTTTGCGTCAGTCCCCCTAGGTAGCCTTTTAATGATAATTTAATACCAATTTAATTTATTTCGTTAGAGTAGTTTAAGAAACAGAGTGGTGACTCACGCCGTTTACCCGAACAAAGTCAAAAGACTACGTTAGTAAAGTGAGCCTCAAACAAATTTGAGGGATATGGGTTAATACATCAAAGATCATCTAATAAATAATTGATATATGAATTTTAATCAAAATCGTTAGATCAAATTTTGAGAAAATAGAAAAAAAATACAAATATTGGCTGATTTTGTTGAAAAGCTTACTGTAGCATGCGTAGGGACCTACCAGTAGTTTAAATATCAAATCAGAACATCGAGAGATTTTTCATTCTTGAGATATTTTGTTCACACGCACGCCAATAGGAAGACCATTTTGTGAGACTCATTTTTTAGCGCACCTCAGAACGTGTAGTTCCGTTCAAATCCCATCATCTTATTTTTTTTGTGATCACAATATATATATTCTATACATGTAATGTATATTACATATAGGTAAGAGAAAGTAAAAATGCTAAACTAAAAATATCAATTATTTCTATTAATCAAATAATTGGCTTATTTTGGAATCATGAAAAAATTTTCACTCTCGATTCAAACCTAGGATCTTAAGTTTTCTGGACGTTATACGAATAATGAAAATATTAATTTATATACTCTCTTCACTTCTAACGTAATTTCTCTAATAATTATAAATTATATATATATATATATATTTCTTTATCAAAAAGCATATTTATTAGAATTAGAATCTGTCATCTGTTACAAGAGAGGAAATGAGGTATCTGACATAAGTAGTTTTTAAAATTTACTATTAGAAAATTAAATTTCCGTTAATCTAAAATGGTTTGTATGATAAACTTCATTTCATATAAACGTATATATATTTTAATTTATCATTTAAAAAATATAGAAGTGAGAGAGTTAATTTTTCTTCCGCATTTTTTTTTAAAGAAAATTCTTATTCAAATAGCTTAGGAATGAAATATAATTTGTTTGCCTTTTATTTGTATAATATATTCAAAATTCATTTCATCTTTGATATTGATTTCCATTTTATATTCAAAAATTTTCATCTTCATTGATGTTAACATCAACATCAAGTTCATATATCGACTGAATTAGTGCTGACGTCACACAATTTCAAGTGCTGTCACTAGCAGACAATTCGGGTACAAATAAACATTCTTGCACCCTATTCTTTTGACATCAGTTGTTTCTCGTTATTAAACTACTTGACATAAATTTTAATAATTTTAACTATTGTATTCCTAAATGATAATAATCATTTAGCAAGGCGGAAAGAAATTTTATTTATAATGTTGAAATATAAATCCTTGGGATTATTATATAATCTACTTTTCTGTATTATCAAAAACCAACAATTATATTTAATAATTTTCTTAATTTAATCCTGATTAACTGAAAATTTTTTTCAAGATAATAAAATATTGATTTCGATTTCGTAGTAAGCATGAAATTCGATATAATAACCGATATAATATTTTTATTATGGTTATTGAGTTATTATAGCTACTGATAGACACAAAAATGAAGATTATTTCAGTAACATTTAGAATAAAACAAGAGCATAGAAATCTAGCGAGCAAGTCAAAAGGTCGTACCACCCGTCCCCTGATCCAAAATTTAAAAACAAATAAAAAAAATCTGAAATTCTATCGACCAAAAATTCCCTCTTCCTCCCCCCATCAAACGATGTCAGGATCAGTCCATCGTCTCAAAAAGCTCTAATATAGTGAGTATGCATTAATTTAAAGGGTTTTTCAAGCAATGGCTTAACTAGTGGCTTATGGTGTTTATACTCTATCAATTTCAAAATGTGAGTACTGGTTTCGACGCTATAAAAAAGGTGATTTTGACACGGAAGATAAGTCCAGGCCAGCCAAAAAAGTTTGAAGGTGAGAAAGTGGAAGCTTTACTCGATGAAGACCAGAGTTAAACGCAAGAAGAACTTACAGAATCATTAAATGTTGATCGATCAATGATTTCCAGGCGTTTAAAGACCATTGGAATGATTCACAACCAAGAAAATTGGGCGCCATACGAGGAATCATTTTGTGAAACCGGTCAAGGCAACGTTAGAAGCGCTTAACTGGGATGTCCTACGAGACCTCCCGTATTCTCCAGATATTGGTCCTTCCGATCACAACCTATTTCGATCGATGACTCTTGGCTCCTCTGCCCATTCTTATGAGATACAAAAAAATGGGTCGATTCGGGGATAGCCTCTAAAGATGTGTCGTTCTTTCGACTTGGAATCCATCTATAATCAGAAAGATCGGAAAAAGTAGTGCCTAGCGATGGAGAATAATTTGAATGATCAATTTGTCACCATTTTTTCCCCAATAAAGCCGTATTTTTACCAAAAAATTCCTTAAAATTAATGCACACTCGAATAATGATTATCTACTTTATAAATAAATATGTAAAAATATTCAATTAATTATAAATAAAAAAATGCATATTAATTATTTGAAATCCATTGACACATGAAGATTTTTTGTACCAGGCCTATGCTCATAAATCAACCCTGACCCTCCCATTTATCTTTATTCTTTATATAACTTTAATAAATAAAGTATGTTTTTGATTTAACTCTAGTTATTTTCTATTAAATACAACTCATTCTGACTCCTTTTTCATATGCAATTCAGATATAAATAGCAAAGAGTTTTACTTCTAGAGATCTGAAATCTAAATTTTATCAAATTGACTATGATGGCATCACTTTCGCGCAACCTAGATGACGTACTGATCCTGTTTTCCACTTAACTTCAGATCTAGATATAAGACTCTTTGTAATTTTTACATGAAGAAGGCGATAGAATGAGCGGCCGAAACTTTATATTTAATATAGATAGAGATCAGTTAAACCGAAAACATATTATAGTTCAATTGTTAATGATAATAAAGAGAAAACTTTAAACAACTTTCATTAAGTTTCTTAATTTCTACCTGTAAATTCTTCTAAGTAAATGAAAGCTTGGTACCTTCAAAGTGATCATAAGGCCGTAGCCAGAATATTTTTTTTTTTTTTTTTTGGAGGGAGGGGTTATAAAGAATAAATTTATATCAATATGGATAAACATTAAATGTTGCTAAATTAATTTTAATATAAGTTTTATTTGATATGATATTAAAACAAGTTATTATCAAATAATACTTTCAAAAAAATTAAGAATATTTCTTTTTGACAGGTAGAGTAATAAATCATATAGAGCTCTAGTTTAAAATAAATAAGTAAAAGAAAGAATATAAAATAATATTTTTTGATAATTTCTATTATAACAGCGTGTAAAATTTTATATAACACTATATTTTCCTCTTTATTATATTTGTATTTATATACTATCCCCCTTAGAAATAATTGAACAAACTGTATCTTTTGTTTCTTGATAGATAATTAAGAGTGCTAAATGAAATTTAAATTTCATAGCTATTATAAAATTTATTATTTTTGGACTACATGTAGCTCTCCTAATTATCCACCAAGAAACAAAATATACAGTTTGTCCAATTATTTCTGAGGGAGAGTATATATTTTCTATTTATTTTATTTATTTAATTTTTTGAAATTTCGGGGGGTTGGACACCCATATCCCTCCCCCTGTTAAGGGTGCATCACCCCTTCCTTGATCAATGGTGGGAAAACTATACGCTTAATTATTTCAGTTTTGTCAAATTCATAAATCAACTGGCTCTAAAAATTTATTTTCTTTCTTTATAATACAGTATATACTGGATTTAACTTTTATTTCAATTAACCAAATAAATATTGTATATTTATTTTATTAAAATAAAACTCATATAAGAAAGCTCATAAAATCTTTTGTTAGAATTAGAATGGATATTTTAACAGTTTTATTGCCAAACTGTATGAAATTAATAAAGACGTACAAAATCCAAATTGTTATATATTTCCAACTGTCTAAAAGCAAACAAAAAACTTTTAAAAATAAACTTAAAAGGAAAACTGTACTATAGAGATAATGCATTCTATGCCCCACTGAGATTTTTTTAACCTGATTAATCTGAATAAGGGAACAAACAGGAAGAAGATGGCTTCCAATTATTACACTGCTTGACCATTTGCCTTTGAAGACCAGAAACTAAACAGCGCCTGTTCTTTATAATGCAGAGGGTTCGTTACTCTATACGGCTTTTTGTGATAAAAAGGCTTTCTTTGGTACTCATGTTCATTATCAACATTAGAATGCTTCAAGAAGACGATCGTCTAAAATTCAAATTAAGAATTTCAAGCATCGAAAATATAAATAAAAGAGAAGAAAGAAATAAAAGATTGGAACAAGTATGTAGAAGACGGATGACAGCATATTTTTAGAAGGAGGTGGAGATGGGAGAATCCCTGATAAATATATATATCATCATGCGAAAGAATAAATGTCATGTTTGTTTTTTACTTTTTGAAATTGTTCTCCACTCCTGGGTGTGTATTTGGTTGCCAGTTCTTAGTCTGCAGGGGCTCTTTTCATCTGACAGCAGCTTTGGGATTTATAGTAAAAACAAATATAATTCTACAATGAATATTTATAAAAATTTAATTTGATCATAAAATCAAATTGTTTTCTTTCGTAGCTTATTTCCTTCATTTTTTTGTTTGAAAAAAAAATTACTAATGATTCAATATCTATAAAGACGGTTTGAAGATCTAAAAAGCCTGCATCTATGTAACCACGGACAATCAACATCCTACACTGCACGAATTCAGTAGCGATTCACTATTGGAGACGGGGATTGCGTGTGTCCAAATGAAAGCGGGTGTTAGTTATTGTCTAGTCCGTTAGTCGATACGACTTTTTGTGATAAAAAGGCTTTCTTTGGTGTTCATATAATATTTTTAATATATAAAACTAGTCAATAACTTAAGGGATTTTTATTTTTTACTCTTTTTTTAAAATTTTAATATAATTATTTAAAATTTATATTGCCTTACTCTTTGATTAATTTTAATTAGATATGATAGATATTATTGCCTTTTAGTAGAATAAGCCAATTAATTGGCTCTTTTTCCATTAATGGACTGAGTAAAAATTAAATAAACAAAAAATTCATTTTTTAGGAAATTTACCTGAAAGAAAACAAAACAAAAAAAAAAAAAAAATAACAAAAAGGTCATATAAAATTCTGAAAAGGAAAAATTTTACTACTACATAAGTGATTGATGAATCTGATCTCAAGTGATGATTAACCACTTAAATCAGAGATGTCATGGATGTGATTCTCGAATTAAATTTTTACAGCTCAAAGAAAGTTTCATCGATATTATTACGTACCTCGTATTTTATTAATTTGAATAGACTGTTGATATGACCCAGGAAAAAATTCTCTCCCTAATTATTTAAAAAAAATTTTTGATTTTTAATCAAAATATTAACTTGTAAGGAAATAAAATTTTTTTAAATATTCACTAGCTGTTGAAAAGTCAACTGTAAAAAATGGTTATTTGTTTTTTCTTACTAAAAATAATTTTTTTTGATTTTTCAATTTTTTTAAATATTCCCTTTAATTTTTAATTTTAATTTGGAAAGGGGTTAATCCCAAAGTTCTCTCTAGAATGCATTTTATAAACATCATCATACATATCGGACTTTCACTCTGAATTCTGCATACAAGTCAAAATTCATGCAGGAAGGTTCATTCATTATGTGGAGCACAGGTGGCCAAACCGTGGTGGATTGGATGATTACAAGTAGCGCATTGCATCATTGCGCTTATATGTATTTTTCATATCGTGGATTTTGACCATAGAATATTTTGTATTTATTTTTATAGATTGTGTATCTTACTCAATTATATTAATATATAAATTTAATTCAAGTTAAGATTCTTTTTTTTATAATATAAGTTGTTACAATTTCAATTTATAGTTTAAAATTATCAAAATTTATTTTACATTTTATTAATGGAATCTTACTATGTATCCTATTTTTAACTAATTTATTTCTTTTATTTGAAATAACTTAATAATTTACATTTGAAAAATATCACACTTTATATACACTATATTGCCAACATTAAACAACCAAAATTATTCTTTTTAAATTTATTCTTTATCTAAAAAATTATTTTCTATGTCATGGGTCAGTCTCAGTCAGTTCTAAGAGAGCCATCGTGGTGTCGAGTTTGAAGTAGAGTTTTTGAGAGAGCGTTTTGTGTGTTTGTGTTTTTTTATTTTGTGTGATACGACGTAAATAATTGTGATCTATTTGTTCTTTTTCAACATTTTTTTAAAGTTTTGTACTTTTCTATGTTTTTTAAAATTTCTTTAATCCATTACAGTGCAAAATAAAATGACCAAAAGAAGCGCAGAAAATGATAGTAGGCTTAAATTTAATGAACAGTGGGAAAATGAGTTATTATTTATAGCGAATTCATCAGGAAAACCGTTTGCATTGTTTGTGAAAGTACTTTTTCACATAATAGAAGACATGATCTTAATAGACACTATAAAACACAGCATCAGACTAATATAGAAGAAAAAAGTATGTTCTTGGGTCTGAGTTGGGAAAAGAATATGTGACTAAAAAAAAGGAAGAAATCAGAAGAAGACAAAATATATTTGCTAAAGTAAGTTGTGAAGACTTGGCAATGACAGAAGCGTCATATGAAATTGCTTTAGCATTGGCGAAAAAAAAGAAACCTTTTTCTGATGGAGAAGAAATTGTTAAGCCTTGTCTCCAAATATTTGCACGCCATCTTGATAATATAGGTATTGAAAGGAAAGCAGACGAAATTGCTATATCAAGGCAGACAGTTATGAGACGTATCGAGGAACTCTCTCAGGATGTATCCCAGCAACTGGAAGACCTTGTTCATTCTTGTACTTTCTTTTTTCTAGCTTTGGATGAATCAACTGACATATCTGATGTTGCACAGTTAAACATTTTTATAAGAGGAATTGATGATAATTTTAATATATTTGAAGAACTTGCTAGTCTGGAGTCATTCCCTGGTTAAACAAGAGGATCAGACATATTTCAAAAAGTAAAATCATGACTAGAAAATCTAAAATTAGATTGTAGCATCCTATCCTATCCTTATCTCTATTTTCCAGCCCCTAACGATCAACGGAGAAGGTATAAAAAGTGCTCAAGTTATATGGCGCTTCTGAACTCGTCTGTGAAAAAATTGGTGCATGATATACAAAAGGTTGGCCACCCCTGATATGGAGGATAATATATACATTTGTATATAGAATGTATCTTTCCACAATAGTATATTTACAATTCTGGATGAGTGGAGGCGAGAAAGAGGTTAATGAGTTTACATATAATTATAACAGGGCATCCAGCTGTTTAATTAAACCTATTTATATCAACCGGTAACTGATATTTTTTTATCTATAAAAAATTAATCGTTTGAAGAAAAAATTAGAAAATGACACAAATAAAGATATATTTTAGCGCATTTTTCCCTCAGCAAAAGAAAGCGAATACGCTTGCAGACCGCCGGCTCTTAGTCGCTAGGTAATCCACTGAAGGGACTCACTAGTCTGACTTTAATATACTACTTTAACGCCAACCCTTTAAAAGAACACAGCGATAATTAATTTAAGATCTGCACTAATTTTTAGAAGAAAATCTAAATAAAATTTAAATTATATATTTGATTAGTTAATCGGTAATGCTCATTAGGTTGTTTTGAGTGTGCAACCAAATGCACAAATGGATTGAATTAATCCATATTCTAATTACTTGAAATATTCAATAGTATGAGAGAGGGAAAGAGAATTAACATAAATGTTAAATATTAATTATATTAAAGTTATGAAAAAGGTACTCGAATTGATTTATGTTAGCATCACGTTCTATTTATATTGAATATTTGTAATTCATAAACATTAATATTACAACGTAAATAGGATGAATAATTATTATTCATATAGCTTCTTTTCTAAAAAGATTTTATTTGAGAAGGAAAATATCCATAATAGAATTTATAATTTAGCAATATAATGTGCTTTTATTTATTTTCAGAGATTGTTTAATAAAAATAGTATAAAAGAGAAAATTTAATTAGAATAATGAATATAAATTTAGTATAAAATAAATAAAAAATGAAATGGGATTATGAAAAAAATTTTAATTAAAAAAATAAAGTATTATTAATTTTCACAATCTAAGTTTAAGTTAACTTGGTAGGCGAATTGGGTGCGTTTGAATCCCACATGATTAGTCTTGCCCTTCATAATTATACTAATAATAAACAAATGGAATAATAAAAATAAAAAAATGGAGGTTACTGATGATTGTGGAGAGAGAGGGTTTGTAGGTAGATGACTCCAACTCTAAGGCACATTGGCTCGACTGGACATAGAATACACAAAGATAACATTATAAACTGTGTTGGAAATCTAAAGTATCTTGGGCGTCTGTAGACCTCAAGAAGGTTTAACACGGGCCTGATCGAGTTGAACAATTTTTGTAATAAACAACTTACCTCTTGAACTTTTCATGGCCTCTATATGCTATGCTAATTGGTTCAAACACTATTATATATTAATGAGAGAGAATTGATTGTGAAGCAGCAGATGCTTTTTCGAGGTAAGGAAAACCTAAAATAAATAATATTTTAAAGCTTTGAACTCTCTCTGATAAAGCAACACTTGAATAAACTTAATGCGTGTTACACAGAGTAAATGCACATGTTAACGAATATAATAATGAACCATGAACCACAATAACCAGGCCAACATCTTAGAGATGATCATGAAGTCTTTATACCATTTAAAGTATTTATTATAAATACTAGCGTTTTAAATTATTAAAATCTAGTTAAATAATATTTTGAAACCTCTACCCCGTGGCCTAAAGAAAACGCACACAACATCTCCCATTCGTCATTATATGAGTGAAAATATAATATTAATAATTTTGATATTAGTTCCAATCGCCTTTCCACCTTAGGTTGCAGCCTAGTTTGCGTCTAGTATTATGATTTTAATTCCAATCGGGCTTGCTAAATGGCATGACAAAAACTAAGGTTTCCTTACGGAGTGAAATTATATTTTCCCTCATATATTGGCGAATGAGAGATGTGTTTTTTGGGCCGTGCTTACTGGTGTAAAGGTAGCGCGAAAGCGGAATATCCTGGTCCAGTCCAGGGGGCATAAATTATGCTCATCCAAACACCCGGAAAAATTTTTATCTAAAACGATATGTTGACTGAATTTCACAATCTGGTGTTGTTTGAAAACCACCAAATATTTCAAAGCCCTATCAGTTGATATAATAATACGCATCATAAATAATATACGATATAAATGTAAAGTTTAAAGTCTCTATGGTCTCAGATGTCGAAAAGAAAAAAATGGTTTAAATGAACATCTCCATGCCTGAAGATTATGTATAATTTTTTATTAGCCTTTATTTACAATTTCAGTAACTGATGAGGAACTGAAAAATCAAGCAAAACATCAAAATCAAATATTTCCCTATCATATAGGATGATTGATAGCAATCCGAATTAAAATAGTGAATAAAATAAACCAGCAAACTTTTAAAAAATTTTATATTTATTATCTACTATCTTTCGCCTTTCCAGATTCATCAGGACATAATTATTATATTTTTTTTTCATCATGAGATATACAGGGGCCGCGGGGCTGAATATTAATATTAAACTTAACAATTTATTTTAATTATTATCGGTATATATTTTGCAATCCTCCCGAGCCCCTTTCAAAGGGCTATAGCCCTACGGCCTTGTGTATACGTCATTCAGAGAGAACCATAGCCTCAAAGAAGTATAAACCAGCTATATCGTAGAGAGCCTTTGCAGAATTTGGTTATTTTCTCAAAGGGATAAGATAACAGTGTTCTGGAAATCCTAATCAAAATTTAGACATTAATAAACAAAATTTTATAAAAATATTGCTGGTATTTTTCTTTCGATTGGTATTCATCATTCTTTTATAATTAAAGACAAAAGGTCATTTGTTACCATATACTCAACAATACAAATTATTTTTTACACACAAAATCCTCAATTATTTTCGAAGTGGCTAATATGGATAACAACAATATAAAAACATTTGCAATTCTAGGTGGATGCTGTTCAACTTTAATATATTTCAATTTCAGGTTTCTCGTAGTTTACTTATTGGACTATATAGTCGAATATATTTATTTCTACCTACAACCCATTATATAGTCCAAGAAGTAAAATATGAAAAATCCTGGAATTTAAAAATATTAAAACATTTTATTATATATTATATATTAGACAATACCAAGTACTGCTTGGAATTAAAGCTCCTACAATTTCTGCGATCATATCCACCGATCTGATCTCTGGTAAGCATGCATACCAGTAGTGGTGAACCAGAGACCTGTAAAATTTCGAGAAAGATAGAACAAAAATTTTGTTTTTGGAGTATTTGAGTAGAATAATAAGCCATTATCACTTAAAAAACCGATTTGTGGGTCTATTTTTCAGTCGTGTTGATGAAGGGACGCAATAGGCAAAAGGGAAAGATAAAAAATTGGATGAATTTTTGCCATGAGGTGTATTTGAAACTGAGTTGTCAAAAACTGCTTAAACCCTGAGGTAATCATCTCAGAAGATTAAAAATATTTTGTAGAAATAAATCCTGCTCTCACACCTTTTTTCTTTCTAAACCTACATATTAATTTGAAATATATACTGAGAAAATAATGCAATCGCAAAAAAAGTCAATGTTGGTGGAAATACATGTTTTGAGGTCCATTGAGGTCTACTGAGTTTTTTAAACTAAAAAAGTCCCGAAAATTATCTTTGTATGTGAGTGTGAATATCTGTGAACAAGATGTCTGTGAATAAGATGTACTTTTTTAGTTTTTTTTCGATTTTTTCAAAATTCACTCTAACGATTTTGCTGGAATAACCACTCTGTTTCTTAAATTACCCTAATGAAATTGATTAAATTGGCATTAAACGGCTATCTAGGGACCCGATGAAAAAATCCATTGTGACTGCGCACTCATCTTTCCTTATCTTAGTTCAGAGAAAGTTGTGTGTTATGCGTTTATTCAGACCAGATTTTTATTTTCCATTACCTATATATGCATTATATAGTGTCTATATAGAGAAAGTCTTGCAATTGCAAACAATTGAATGTTGGAATTTCAGCGAAAATACACGTTTTAAGGTCACCTGAGCCTAGAAAAATGGTCTCTGTGTGTGTTTGTAAGGACAAAATATATATCTGAAACACCTTCAAAGCTCAAATTATATATATATTATATTTAAGTAAGAAAAAAATATTATAGTAGGTAAAAAAATAAAATAAAGTAGCCTACTAGAATACCGATGTACTTTTTTAGAATTTTTCTAAATTTCTTTTTCATAATTAGGTAAGAGAAAGTTGTGTGATGTGAGATTAATCAGAGCAGTTTTTTTTTTGTTTGTTTCATTGCATTTGACTGCCTCGATATTCATACTCATTTTATTAAATTTAATAAATTAGGGAAATATTGATTTTCGCTTCTCATTCTACAGATTTAATATTAAAAATTTTTTAACCAAAATTTTCATATTGCAATTCAAATAATTTTTTTTTTTCACGTATTATTAAAAATGAATAGATATTTGAATTTTCTTTATGGCCATATTTAATTTAT
>JAAAKE020091266.1:0-20715 GCA_010014785.2 Anisolabis maritima | reverse complement strand
AGGAGAAGGGGAGAGTGGTGACTTTAAAAGGTGCTTATTGAGGTTGGATTTGAAAGTTTCGAGTTTATAGGTTTTCGGAGGATAGTAGCAGTCACGGGAGGTTAGGGGATAAAAGAAGATTGAAATTGAGTATATCTACTAGTCGCGACTTTAACGACATGGGCATGTTGGGACAATGATGATTGTATTACGGACAAACGTCGCTTTGGGTATATATAATATTTTGAAATAAGTATATAATTATATTATAATTTTATAACTATTTTTTTGTAAATGCACCGTAACCGTTTTTTTTTTTTTTTTTACAAAAATGTTTTTTTATATAGATCCCTCTCTATAATGAGTACAAAAAAAATCACTAACTTAATTGCTTATGTCACCGGAAATCGAAACGTTATCTTTAAGTGTATGAAATAAATTATATACGTTAAAAAATGAATTGTAAACTGATTTCTGGAAAAAACACAATTTATAATTTTTTTTTTTCCAGGAAATGTATGTATGAAGTTAGTTGTCTCTAGTTTAAAATAAGGTTTGTAAATGATCATGATAAATTGAAGTAAAATATAAAAGTGAAGGATATGGTTATTTAAAATATTATTTTTAAATATAAAAAAAAAAAAAAAAAATAGGGGAGAAAAAAAATGATAATGTTAAAAAAAAGCAAGTCATGATGACAAAAGGGGGAGGAAGGCGTACTTAATATGCACAAGCGTTGTTTTAGCAGGCCGCTTTTACTGTTACTGTTAACCTTCCTTATTCTGGTGCACCATTTGACTCGAAACGCCTGACAGGAATAACGCAACGAGCAACGAGCGGATAACTTAACGAACAAATGATATATGACGACAGACAATTTAACTGTAAAGAAATGGACCTCGAGACGGGGGACGACGGCTTAGGCAACTTTTATCGAAAATGCGGAAAGAAAATCGCCCATTAGATTATAACGCTTAGGATAACACGAACGATAGATATTCTCAACTTAGCTGAAAAACTCGAGAAAACAAGAGACAAGCTGATAACGGACAGATAATATCAATCACTTTTTATTTCAACGTTATTTTTTTAAATTCCAATTGAAAATATTATGCAGGGCAGTACCGAGGTACGTGTGAAAATGTAATCAATTTAATAACAAAAAAAGAGCTCCTGTCCATTGGAATAGGGTAAATACTTTTGTTTTATGCTCCAAGGGCTAACGGTTCACTTCTCGTATTTATCCAAAGTAATACCAATTTGTTTAAATAAATATGAATGGATATGTCGGCAATTAAATATACATATACCATTTATCATAATGGAGGTAATAAAAAGTAAAACCTTACAGTCAAACTTATTATATTTATATTATTGTTGTTGTTAGTATTTCAGGTTAAAGTTTCGGCCCTTGATCGATATATTTAATACATTATATTATTAATAAATAGTATTTTTGAAGGCCATATTATAGAGTTTAAATATAAATTGTAAATATTTGTCGATAACATTTATCCGTAAATATATATTTAATTTTAGGCATATTCTTAAATTTCGCTTACTTAGATTATGAAACAATTTCTACTCCAAGGGACGTAATATATGCTATCCTTTTCTAATAATGCAGCTCTGAATTTGAAGTCGAAACTTAGAAAAGACATTAAATTGAATTGTAATAAATTTGACTCCAATATTATCTTTTATTGACTTAATTAATAGTAACAGCAATAATACCGTCATAGGTGGCTTATATGGCCTTCGATACCGAAAGACAAAAGTTTTTTTTAATTATAAGCCTATCAGTAGATTAGTTTATTTTTAAATAATGTATATCATTCTTCATATTTTATTATTCAATATTTAGGATTGAGTTACATAATTTTAGGTATTAATAGGTTCGAAATATTTAAAATATAGAGTACATGTAAAGCCACAGAATTTGGAATTATATCAGCTGATTTTTTTTCTGTCATCATTAATACCTAATATTATCGATAAATGATATTTAAACTAATCCTTGAGAATTATAGACAAAAACAAAAAAAAATGAAATATATATAGAGAGAGAGAGAGAGATTTGAAGTAGAATCAGCCAAAAGGAAGTGAATAAAAAATTTTAATCTTGCCACTCGCGTTCGAAACGTCGATGACAAGATTTTTTTAATAACTCCTCTCCATTTTATACTTTAAAAATCCACAACTTAATTGAAATAAATATTGAGTGACATTAAACTTAAGAAAAACTGATAAAGTCGTTAGTCCAAAGAGGGAAAATGCGGAGCGTTCCCTCGCTCTCAAACGGTAGCTAACGGGGAAGCGTCCTTGTGATTGGTTGGAGACAAATTGATTGCGGATAAAACTTCACAGGTATTAAGGTATGAAAATTTTTTGTTTAATGGAAATCTAAAAAAAAAGGCCTCTTCCAATTTTTACCTATATGAATTAATTGATTAATATTTTTTAAGAGCTTTCGCTCAATACCTGAAGATCCGAGTTTGATCGTTATTACAATAAATTACAGTTTCATTTTTTTCTCTTCCAAATTACAAAAAGTTTAAATAATAGAATAGAATAATACAATTAATATAGAAAGCAGAATACAGAGCACAAAACAGTAAATACATTATTTGTTGTCAATCAACAGTAAAAATTTATTAAAGGAAACTTTATTGATTAATGAAGAAATTATGGAGAAGTAAATAAGAGAGATATCATTGTAAATAACTGGAGGTTTATCATCCTGATTTCCATCCAAAGAATATAATAATTTCTTCATATGATTCGGAGTCGAATAGTTTTTATAGATTTTTGTTGGGGGATGGAGATTTGACTTATGGCGCATTAATTTTTATAAAAAAAGACCTTACTTTTTTTTTGTTGCTGTTTAAAAAGTTTTAAAATAATAATTATGGAAAATGTTAAAGTCCCCTAGGCTAAAAAATTATCTCTAAGGGACTGAGACAAAAAAACATTATAGTAATCATTTTTCTATTGATAGGATTGTGAATAAAACGAGGGATATCTTTTCAATAAACATTTTGAAAAGATAATTAGCTTTGAAAAATACTCGTCATGTAAATCGGAAAAAAAATTAAAGAGAAATATGTGGAATAATCCAATAGAAAAGAGGCATGGAAATCAATTTCGGTTGCTTTTGTCTGGGAGACAGCCTTATTAGGGTTATTGGGTGATCAAAGGGGTCCCGGTCCCGGCTGTCAGCCTGGATATCCTACAGGACGCCCCACATGTCTTCCCGGCGATAAATAAACCTCTTAGGGCGGGTGGTTGGTTGGCAACCCACTTTTTTTTTGTTCCCCGTTTTATTTTTACGCTAACGGCAATAAAAGTTACGACAATTAGCTTTAAGACATCAGAGGACGAGCCTTTAAAGTGCAAGATCGAAAATCCTCGTAACACATAAATGGACGTCTAAAAGTCTAAAATTTCTTTTTTTTCTTCCTATTTGTCGGGGTCACTAAGGCCTTAATTTTAAAAGAAAGCTAAAACATTCAGACAACATGATTAAATTGAGGTCATAGATGACGCCATTTTGAAACAAAAAAAAAATAAAATAAATAAATAAATCTTTCAATTTTAATTTTCTTACCAATTTATTAAAAAATAAACTGATGAGGTCATGGCATATAGAGACGTTATTTGAGGGGTGGCTGGGGGTATACCCCCCTAAGATTTTGGAAAAAAAATTAATTAAAAAGGAATATCTTTAATTAATAAAAAAAGTTAATTAATTTATAGTTATATTTTGATGACATATTATTATTTATAAAATTTATAACTCCACTTACTTAAGTTGGTAACAATACTCAGTTTTATGTTGGTAACACGTCTGGGAGTGTTTCTAACTTGAGCTTGGACAGGAAATGAGAGAGCACACATTTTTGTTGTTTATATTTTATTATTATTTATTTATTTTTTTATTTATTTTACTTTGATCCACTTATGAATTGGTTTAATGTATATACTTGTAATTAAATTTAATTAGAGTGAATAGACCTCCTTTAATTAAAAGAAATCCTAAAAGGCCTACTAATTAATAAAAAATTCAAGAAAAACCAAATGATAAATATTATTTATGAAATTAAACCTACGCGTTAGTGATATTGACCAAAAGATGATTAAAATAGCAAATAAAGATTAAATCAATATATATAAATATTAGTATGAACATTCAACGAAATATAATTTTCATAAAGATATATTCATTTTTTATTTATTATTTATTTTCTTTATTAATATTTAATAACTAACATCAACATGGATGACCATGATGGTGAGCCGACAGATCGGGCCTAAACTAATATTGTAAAAATTTATAAAATATAAATATTTTCAATTGAAATTTGGATATTGAATAACATTTATGTCTGAATTAAATTAGCTCCTCCCCCACCCCCAAAGAGTTTATAATTAAATTATATAAAACATGATTGGGAGATTTCTTAAGGGAATATGAATAATTTCTCAAGCCATTTGAAGGTACGGATGAGTAAAGAGCCTAGTCAAGAGACATGTCAGGAGAAGCATAAACGTTTGGGATGCCGACAAGGAGGATCATCTCCGCTATTACACCCTCTCTTTATGAGAAGCAACAAAAGCTCCTTAAAGCTCAAGCTTCTTAATCTCCTACAATTATTTAATCAATTAAACAGAGATGAAAAAATAAATTACCAGCTTTATTAATTTTAACTCAAATTGACAAGAAAAAAAATAAAGAAATTCACACTAAAAAATATTAACATTGGACTCAACGCTGCTATAAAGAAAATATTGTATGAATATATAGCTAAATTTTAAAATCTTAAAGCAGATATTACGTTAGCGTTTAAAATTCTACTAAATATATTTGATAGTGTTTAATTCGCTAACATAATGTATATTATCAGAGAGGAGCCCTTAATTTATCTTTTAATTAAGATTTCCAAATGAGTTAAATTAGCTACTGTCTTCGCATTTTCACATAAAGTCACCAACTTTGATTGATAGTGCTTCTTTAATATATTTCTATTTATATAAGCCGAGCACCACGTACGTAATTTAGGAGTATATAAAGAAAACTTTTTATTGAAATTGTGAATGAAATTTTTCAACAATATCCCGCTAATATTTATAATAAAAATATTCAGCTAACTCAAAAAATGTTAAATAAATGAAATTATAATTTTAAAATAATATTGTCTTTTTTTGAAAAATGAGATGAATGACTTTTGGTAGTTCGAGGGTTGCCTTTTATATTTCGGGATTTGAGATCAAAAACAAATCTTTTTGAAGGCCAAATGTTCATGCAATATTGAATGTATGTTTCTCCCACTAATGCCCAAGGATACATCAATCTCTCGATAAGTCACATGACGATCTTGAAGTATTAGTTCATCACAGCATCAATGTTTTCTGGAACAGCAACAGATTTCGTCCTTAACCGAACTACGGCCACGATTGAAGTCTGCAAACCATCGATAAACGGTAGTCCTTGATGGTGGTGAAGTGGAATGAAGTTCACCGACTGTTGTTGGGTTAATTCACGTCTAAAGTTGTAAAAAATAATCGCTCGAAAATGTTCCATTTTTAATCGAGATAATTTCAAGTTAGTGTAAACTACACAAATAGTACTCGTATGTCAATACGTTCTGAGTACGTATACCATCAAAAATGTCAAACTTTACGATAGAAGCGTCAGCAGCACTAGTTTAGCGCAATCCTGAAATATAAAAGGCAACCCGCGTAAGCTACCAAAGATGCTTAATTAATAATTTATCCAAAGTCGTCCTACGGTCTTCCAATAAAGTTTTATGATAAATTTGGTTATTGATAGTCCACTAATGAGAATATATAAATAACGAAGACGAAAATTTCTCGGATTGTGAATGATACAAATTTTTGAATCCTTTCTAAAATTTGTATTGCTCTAATTCAGTGCAGAGAGAAAGGTCGAATTGAAACATGGATGGGTGGATGATGGGAAAAATGATTCTAAAGATTAAAGGCAGTCGAAAGCCTTTATAAATTCGTTTTAGAAATGTTTTTTATTTCATCCTATCTCAAATAATTACTTAATTTAAATGAGAATCAGTGAGGGGTAAGTGGAAGATATGCGTCTCTCTCATCATCCATATCCCTATGTATACCATCTCTTCTTTCTCCTATGATTCACGCCAAGATAGAACAAAAACAAAATAAATATTATGAATTTTTTACTTAGCCATTTTGAATTTTTTTTTTTTATGGGAGAGAAAACGAGATAATTCATAATTGATATAAGTGAGAGGCCCCGAGGCAGTCAAGTGCAAATCTATCTTGATTTTTAATTTAGTTCAAATATTCTGTAGGTTGAAGCCACGTCATATTGCAACTCCCTCTCCCCTACTGTTTAAGAAAGTTACAATCTCGTCATTGGTGTTCGAAACTAGGCTTAACAACCACCGCGTGTCCCGAGAGTTTAAAAAGAAAAAAAAAATATTTTTTCCTTATCTCCTTCGAGATTTCCAAAGATGAGTAACAGAGCAAATACATCTAGTTGGCCCGATGTCTTTGTAAAAGGAAACATTGGGAAAAAAAGAAAGAAAGAAAATAAAGGGGGCTGACAAAAGAAGAGGTCAAGAGATTTCTCTTTACCTTGTTCCAGGCGCAGTCAAAGGGTTTAGATCTCTTGAATTTAGGATTCATTATCATTAAATAAAAAAGAAATAAAACAATTTATATTTCTATATAAAACAATAATCATCTTAACCTTGTATTCTAACTTTTCCAACTCTTTTTTTTTCTAAGAATTTTTATTTAATCCTCAAAGAAAAAAAGAAATCAATTTTTTAAAAGTTAATACAGAAAAATAGTCAAAGAGATTAAAGAACTTTTTGAAATTTTTTTTTCTTTTAAAAGAATAAGTTGACCCTAAGGACAATATTTCGACTTCATAATGGACATTAAATTATTATAGTCTTTTATACTTCACCCATTTGACTAGATTTTTTAATGGAAAATTTTATAAATAATATCCGTTTTAGAAATTCCAGAGATGCCCTATCCCTTGGTGCAGAGCTAAAGGTCTGGCTTCACTTATCAAAGGTCAGTGGTTCGCTTCCCGTCCTGAGCGACAAAATTTTATTTACATTATATTGGCTACCAATTAATATAAAATAAATAAGGACGGAGTCTAAATGGCCTCCGATGTCGAAAAAGACTTTAAAAAAAATCTAGAGGTATAAAGACAGAGGGAAGGAGTCTTCCCCTTCTCTTGAAGCGCAAAGTCAGGGGAGTGGTTTGAATTATGCTAAAAATTTTAGTCTTCACATTTTTGGAGAGGGTTATGATTTTTGGAATTGCTATAATTAAAAAAATATATTCGATTTAATTGATTAGTTATAGTAGAGGTCTTCAAACTTTATCAATTCATAGAACCTTTGTGAGTATTAAATATATTTAATGTTTTCGTCAAAAAAAAAAAAATTTGTTATATTTCTTTGAAATCGATTCTTTTAATTTTATTTATTTAATTTCTGAAACACGACAAATATATTATTAGTACAAAATAATAAAAACAATAATTCGTGGAACTTGGGAAGGTTATGCGGAACATAGTTTGAATATCGATTGTTAAATGTGACGAATGAGTTCAGTTAGAAAAATTCTCTAACGTCGTTGGTGATTTTAGTACGGGGAATGAAGTTGAACCCCTATTCCCTTTCCAGGACCACGGTCATAATAGCACTATCAAAGAGAATTAAATTAAATTAACACTCAATATGTCAAGCCTATGGCATCAATACAAACAATAGCCTATATACCCTACCATAGAAATAGATGATCGTCCCTTCTACTATCTCCTACTTCGTTGATCGGATCTTCACTAAAATTTAATAGAATACATCTGTGATGTGCCCTGTTTAGGAGCAGTGAAGCAAAACAAAATGCGATTTGAAATTAAAAGACTTTCAATAATTTTTATTCTTTGGTCAATATTTTTGTTAATGTATTTTTTTTTTTATTAAAAATATTTAGAAGGGGCGTGTGATCCCCAAAAGTTGAAAATACTCCTTTTAATAAAATTTTACTTTATTAATATCTACATCCTGCATTTTATTATTCATTTAAATGAGTTTTTGAATCATTTTTAGTTTAGCACAGAGGTCATATAGACCTCCAAAGATCGATACACTAAATTATAAGAAAAGTGACACAAACATTTTATTCTAAACATAATAAAAATACAAATAATTGTCCGAAGAAAACACAATTATATGTAATCTAAAAAATAATAAATACTATAAAATAAAGAAACTAGAAATATTAGCGTGTTTTTTCGACCTATCAATAAGGAGAGGTGAAAAATTCTAGAAGAAATCGGGGGTCAAAGAAGTTTGGAACTTCTGGCTTACCACCTCCTTTTTATATTGAGAAGGTCGAATAATCAGAATCCTCCTACCAATACGTCTTAAACCAATTGCGTCGTCGTTTTAGATCGCTCTAAAGAGTGGAAAACCATCGCCTATGATTCTTTCCTTGCCTCTTTAGACTTCTGAGAGTGTTCCAAATTTTTCAAAAATGAAGAGGGGGAGGGAGGGAGACGCTCGAAAGTTTTAACCTCTATACTTCTTTTGTTAGCGTCTGATGGAATCAAGCCGTTACGGCTTGTGACAGTTAAAAACCATTTTCTTTTGAATATTATTCGATAAGAATATGTTATTTCACGGTGTGATAAATTACATCCATTTCCTTCAAAATATTGAAGTTAAAAAAAAAACATTCGTTCAACTTAAAAATAATAATACAAACATGAGTATGTGAGGTCAAGAATTTTCACTTTAGGCGTGGAGATAACAAGCTTCAGCACTCGATTAACTAGTCGTTTCAGAGATTGAATTTGGTTTTGTTTTTGTTGTTGTTGTTTTTTTTTTGTCCTGCTCGGGGGATGGCCTGCCGATAAAACCTCCATTCGGACAATGCGCGTCTCCGCACCCACGACGTCCTGTTTATTGGAACTGGCTCACTTCCTGTCCCCTGGCTATTTTATAGCGTGATATTCAATATTCTAGACTTTATGGAGGTATACTTGGTGCTCACTCAAAACACCACCCTCCCGCTCTCCGAACCATACATTATTTATATATACGAGAGAGGGACGCGAGAAATATTGCGTAAATATTCATAAAACATTGGTCAGTTAACTGACAATTGAACTATCGCCATTCTGGTAGAACATGGCTTGAAAATATGGGAGAGAAGTCTGGAAAAATTTATGCTCGCCTCTATTTAAAATGGAAGGGAAAAAAAATCAAATATAATTAATTTAAGGTTAGTAATAAATGACATGCTCAGGTTAATGAAAGAGAGAGTGGGGGAAATTGATCCTATATACATACCCATTAAACGTAGGTTTTTTTTTTTGGCTTGAGACTTTAAATAAATTTTCATTTATTTGAAATAACCTTTGGATTAATGGGTAAAATTGTTTAATTTATTTAACATTTAGGAATAATATTAAAATCAGAAAGAGGAAGAAAAAAAGAAATTTTTTCGTTTAAATATTTGATGAAATCAGTACATTACAAGTATTTTGCATTTTTGATGGAATTTATTACAATTTATAAAAATACGTTATTTAACTGAATAGCTAAAATACTTACAAAAGACCATGCGTCAATTTTCCCTCTCCATTGCAAATTGTTTTCTCTTTAACGGTGTAATTTATTAAAATATGAAAAATAAATTAAGTTTATTTATATTTATTAAATCGAGAATTTTGATATAAAATGTAATACAACAACAATTTTTTAAATATAGATTAATTAAGCAGTGGTGGGGGGGGGATAGTGGCTCCATTCTTTTGGTTCAAGCTCCGCCCTAAATTTTTAGCTATACCTTTGCAAATCGTAACGTAAATTCAACCAACAATACAAAATTCCAGTAATGCATTGAGAATGGTACCACAGACAATATATATATTTTTTTTTTGTGTTTCAGGTAAGTGGTTAAAATTCGGGTTAGAAAAATTTTAACCAAAAATGTAAACTGGTTTAAAAAATTAAAGAAAAAAAGTTTTCATTTTTCCCCCAAAAAAAATTTTCGTTTGATCTTTTTTTAAATCTTATATTTAATTCTTTGGATATCCTTTAGCTTAATTTTTTTTAATCAGTTAAAATAAAAATTATTCAATTAATATTACGAATAATGTCAATTCGTCAAAATTCGAAATATAGGTTTGGAGAATTTATGTGAAATAAGTGTTAGCTTCCCTAAAACGCCCTCACATTATGATGGACACAATGAAATAAAGAGACAGGGCTATGACCCAGAGACTGGAGGTCCTGTGTTCAATTCCCGGATATCATACGATTTACCCATCAGCAAAAAAGTAATTATTAAATTACTATGACTACGAACTCCGTAAAAAATTATTCGAATATTAATTAAATTGGTCTGGATTTTAATTAATTTAATTAAAAATTTAAAATTCCTAATAGGTTTGATAAAAATAACTAAATTTTGAATTCTTTCGTATTATTTGATTAAAAATATAATCAATTTATTATTTAATTATTTTATCAAATACAAATGAAATGAATGTATTTTTAATTTATTTTACGAAAAATTGTTCTATTTATATATATAAAAAGACAAATGTTTAATTTTACATAAAATATTTTTCTCATTTACAGGAAAAAAAATTACTTGAAATTTAATATAATATAAAATTTTAGAGGATATTTTAAAATATAAATAAACATATTTTCGATATTATATCAGAATATTTGAGGAGTGGCCTATATTTAAAAAAAAAACAATTGCGATAAATATTCTCTTATTCAGATAAGCAAATAAATAAATTATTAACGAATATTATGAATATTTCAAATATATAAATATATATGTTAAATCAATATATTCTCGGCATTAAACAGATATTATGAATTCATTTATAATTAAAATAACCAGAAGCAAAAACATAAATTTATTTAATATATTTAACGTATTATATCGAATAAAAATATTACAATAGTGAATAATACTCCATAGATTTCCTCATAAATATCTGACCTTAAATGAACATTTTAGAAAATTATTTATAATTTATTTAATATAACTTCAGAATTGGGCAGGGCGAGTGACTGTAGCTTTGTTAGTGTAGTGCCTCACTGACGGATAGTGTCCGCAGTTGGAGTGAACAGCTGTAGGGATTTGTGAAATTCCGGCAATGTGGTTGGTAACCATAGCAACAGCTTTGGTCTGACAGGTTGTCATCCCATTCCTCCAACACTAAAGTTTTATTAAATAGACTATGAAATTATATATAAAAAATTATAAATTAATTCTCAGAGGTAAATGTCTAAAAGTCAGTGAGTGGTTCGTTTCCCGTCCTAAGCGAAGAAATTTATTTAAATCACATTGGCTGTTACTACTGGATTCAAACAAATATGGACTAGTATTGTAAATCTTATACATACAATTTATCGTACATGTCGAATGGTCTCAGATGCCGAGGAGACAAAAAAAAAACATTTTCTATTCAATCAATATATTTTTTATAGATTTCGGACGGCCATGTGAATAGCTTAGTAACAATTTTAATATGAGGTCTAATACTTATTTGATTAAAATTTTTTTTTTTTAATCTTGCATTTTTTGCAAATTTTTATTTTTTTTTCCTTTCTTGATTTTCTCTTCATCCCCAAACACTGAGAGGTCTGAAAAATTACATTAACAGGACAAAATTACGAATTATTTCAGAGCATTAAATCTAGAAAGAGGCATGTGTGGTCCGCTCTGTAGCAATGAATCTAAAACTCCACAAGACTATCCCCAACTACACTTATTGTATCCTCTTAGCTTTTGGCTCAAAATTAAACAACAAAGTCACAAAGTTGCCCCCGTTTACTCTCTTTATTACCTTTCAAGAACAGGGGAAGGATTATTAGTTTTATTTATTTATTTTTTTTTTTTCGAAATGCTTGGACATCAACACAATTTCATATGGCTATTTACTTTTATTTGCATTCTTGTTAGAGAGTTAATTTTACTGACCATAAATATATTCCCCCTTTTTCTTCTCTTGCAATTTAAAATTTAATGTAGTAACTAGTTCCTTATAATTAACATCGGCAATTCTCTCCCTCTCTATTTAATGTTTATGATATTATGAGGAATGAATGTTAATATGTGACCGACTTGATTATTTTTGAAACGGTTAATGCATCATTAAATTTCTCAATATTCATTTATTATTAAAATTACAAATAAAAATTATTACGATTAAATATGACCAAACCATATAATTGTTTTTTATTTTTTTATTTTGTCTTGATTAACTCTAAAATAAACAATTGCAAATTTATTGTTTAATAGAGTCCCTTAACATAGTCGAAATTTTATATTACTTCATTAAGAATTTTTGTTAAAATTAAGACAATATTTAATTTAAATTTAATCTTAGTCTTATAGGCTCCGAACTATAAATATTTATATATTTTATTTCCAAATGGCGCAATAAGTAGCTGAGGGGGAAAAAAATAAAATAATAATAATAATAATAACTAATGAACCGAATGAAGTAAATTTGATCTCCTTTGATAATGCCTAAAATCCCGAATGTTTTAAGCCGAGATACAACTTGATAGGTTAATTTAATCAGGCGATATTTCAGTTTTAGTAAAAGGGAAAACATTTTCAATTTCAATTTATAAATTGTTTTATTATAACCGTCCAATCTAACCGGTAAAAGACTCTCAACCAGATTAAAATTATTTTGAAATAGTGAATTAATAAACTTTTATTATATGTTTAAAAAACATATATATATAAATTATTTTGATTTAATTGTTAATTGCAAAATTCGAATCCTCACTTCAACAAATTTTTTTTCTTATGGATTTTCTTTATTAAAAAAAAAATTTATTATCTTTAACCTTCGTGGGCCTTATAAACATAAACGATATATGTGTACGATCCGTCCATATTTATTTAGTTAAATTAAGGTGTAAAAGAAATAGGCGCATGCAGCCTAATAAAAGTCTCTCTACTCACTTGAAATACCAGACGTTTCGGATAAAATTTTTTCTTTCATCTTATGTCCAAGTTTCTTATGGGAGAGAGCCGAGTCTATAAGTGTATATGTTAAATATGAATATGGTGGGATATAATTAATGTAAAAATTAGTTTCTGATAAATAATACGATTCAAATGAGACATTAAATTAATTAATAGCCAAAATAATTTAAATAAATTTTAGATCATTGACCTGACACTTAGATAACGAAGCACTGCTCTAAGGGGCAAGAATTAAAAAAAAAAAATGTTGTTGCCCATTTAAATATTTTTCATCCATTATGTTGCTTAATTTTGAAGAATAAACCTTTTTTTAAAGATAATTAATTAATTTTTTTTTTTTTAATTAAAAAGATTGAACCAAGAGCCAAAAGAATCTACAAAAGATTGGAAAGAGAGAAGAAATAAAATTTAAGTGTGTAAAAAATTTTCTTGGCCCCCTTGGTTAAAAAAAAATTATTTATTTATTTTTTTGAAATCATCGCCATTATTTTACATAATCTTTATTAAGAATGGATAATTTACCAGCGCCGGTTTTTATCCACCATCAATACTATTTATTTATGCAAATATTTCGAGCTGCATAACGCCCCACACCATCAGTGCAGTTACTATTTTTATATATATAATAAGTCAGTTTGAGCGCAGCGACGCATAGTTTGCTTTTACAATTTATTTATTTATTTATGTGGGAGATATCGTTTATATCATATATATATATATCATACATATAAATCCAAACTATGAGTCGCGGCGTCCAAACAGACGGACCAGAAATCTCCCAATTAAAAATTCTTTAGAAAATGCAATAAATTAAGGCTAAAAGTTATATTGATATAATATAATTTATTTAGAAATTTTGCTCAAATTTGTGTTCATGTCACTGTGTGAAATTGTATTATACTGAGAGGGCCGTAAAAATTTCCGAGATTCTAAGGACGTCGCGAACTTTTATACAATTTATGTAATTTTTTTTTATTTATTTATAAATCAAAGAAAACGGTTTAATTAATTATTTCAGAAACACTAATAAATTTCAAAAAAGTCTCTTGCAAATAGAATGTCCTTAAATTAAATTCTAATTTAAGCTAATATTTTATCTTAAATTTACATAAGCTACGAGTCGACTTCAGGACGAGATTTTTTATATTAAAAAAAAAAACAAAAACAAAAACAAAAACAAAAAATAATAATAATAATAAAGTAATCCTGTTATTAGATTATAAAATTTCTAAATACAATATTAATTTACAAGTTAATAAAAACAGGCCTTAAAGGATTTATAATTAAAAGAAGAAATTTACTAGGGTTAAGAGTTGAGGGGGACGGACTGGGGGACGATGCTCATGTATTTGTGCTATTTAATATAAAAGGCTTAGAGGCTCATAAGCATGAGGCTGAGAGCCTCGACTTTGGAAGCCTCAAAGCTTCCTCAAATCCTCATTCCCCACCCCCTTTCACCAATTTTCAATTCCCTCAACTGGAAGAATCCCAACTCTCATCCCCCAAATCACTTTCATCTTTTTTTCTTCTTTTTTTTCTTGAGTAGAATGACTCATTAATCTTGAAGCGATTCAAGAACTAACGAAGAGGCCGTTATGAATTTTTGTCAACAGATGAAAGTTGACATTTAAAATTACCCAATGAGTCTCCCTCTCTCTTTCTACTTTTTATCTATTTAGCTGTTGAAAAATGATAAATTATTGAAGGATTAATTAATCTATTTAAATAAATTAACATTGCTATCCGAATGAGTTAAATTTCTTAAATTAAAAAAAGTCTATATATGAAAAAAAAAATTAAATATATCTTGTTAATCAAGAAGAGATTTGATTCTAAAGAGTAGTGCACAGAAGAGGAGCTTTTTTGTTTGTTTCTAGTGTGTACACTACTCCGTTGGAACCAATTATCGCTATAGAAGTGGCCAGAGGATGCTCCATTCATATACTCGTATAATAAAGAAATTTAATCTTTGACAGATTATTAATAAAAGTTTTTTAATGTTATTATTATATTATAACGAATAAAAACATGTTTATCCTTGGATTAAACAAATCCAAAGATAAGTTCCAAGATCTTATCTGAACGGTAGGCAACCCAAATGATCACATTGAAAAACTAATAATAGATAATCTTTAGGATAAATGCAGGCGCAGGGCAGAGTTTCAATTAAAGGTTGCAGAAATTATTTCGTTTTTGCTTGCTGTTAACAACTGCGCATGCGTTGTCTATTCTAGAGCAATGAATCGAAGACAGTGAGTTGTTCATTTCCATTGCCTAACTTCCAGCAAGCAAAAACGAAATAATTTCTGTAACCCATGGTATTAATTGATCAAATGAAAATATAAAAAAGTTTGAAATGTTTCTTATGAATTATTTAAATTTAAAAATTGATTCAAACTTTTTTAACACTCTCGTTTTTTTTTTTCTTTAGCACTTATTAAGAAAAAATTTGATAGATTATTTCTCTGACATATTTATACAATTAAATTCTCTGAAAATTAATATCCTTTTGCTTTGTATGCAGATGACAAAGGAAAGACTTGCCTCACCATAACGTCGCCCACCGATCACAAGGACGTTTCTCGATCCGATCCCTATAAGGGAGTCGTCTGACTTCTCCCTTGCCGTTCCTGCTTATTTACTTTAGGGAGAAAGTGATCTCTGGACTTGCAAGAATAGCTTCAGGATAATAACGCTTTAAAATTTCAATTTAAAATTGATAAAGAATAAATAATATATTCTTTGAAATTTTAGAAAAGGTTTCCCATATTTATTTACTTTAGCGACAAATTGATCTATAATTCATAAAACTCTCTCAATGATAAAATGGACTTTTGATTCGATTAATCTAACAAGAATTATTTTTTTCTAATAATCATAAATATTAAACAGGAGAAGGCTACTTTTGTTTATTTATTTAATAAACTCGATAAAAATAAGGTGATCTTAGGCACTAAACCCCATTTCACATCATTTGCTCTCCTGCTTTTGCTCATAAGCTAATCATCAGATTTTAATTGAACCTATCAGGTGGAATTTAAACCAAAATGAATAAGAGGAGGGGGAAAGGGTGGGAGGTCTTAATAAGGCGAGATGGATTTCGAGATTAGGGATTTCAGTAAATATAAATATTAGTATATTGATCGAATGATTAAAACCAAATGTAATTAGCTTATGAAGGTAATCTCAGGAATATCAGCAGCGTAGGATGTTATTTTTTTACGATTTCAGAGCATCAATAAAAATTTATGTCATTTATGATTGATTTTAATTTTAATTTTTTTTTTTTTAATTTAAATTAACTTACGTAATGGAATGAGGCATTCGAGTGATTATTTGAAATTCGATACCCGGACGTACCTGCAACAAAAACGATAAATAAATAGATTGGCATTGCAAAGTAATGTGACAAATTAAAAACAGATCAAATCATATTTATTTGTAATACGGGAAGGAGGAGGTATGTGTCTCTCAAACCACAAAATTATTCATCAGATAATCAGTTTAAAATAAATGGTTTTGGATAAATGTGTTCTTTGATAAAAGATTAAGAGCCGCCTTAACGGCGCTTAATGGCATCTTGCTAATAACGAGACTCATATTCAATAAATGTTTTTATTTAATTAGACAGATTCATCAAGAAAATTGAAGACAAACAGCGGATGAATTAAATGAAATCCCTTGGGTGATGCTTATTCAATAACTTTCTTCAAACTTAAGAGAAATCCACTTTATCAAGAATTTACTAAAGAAAAATTTCTTGCTTGGCAAATTTAATATTTTTTGCAAGTTGAAATATAAATTGAGATTTTATTCCTTAAAGGATTAATAGAAATCGTTTCATCTTAAAATTAAACGACTTTTTACGATTTCTTTTAACTCGACCGTTTCGCTTTCTTAAATGTTTAAAAAATGCACTTGGTATTGAAAGCAATGTCTATGTCTATGGCGGCTTTATTTATTTACTTTCTAGTCATTTTGAGAAGACTCCTGAAACAGACAACTAGCGGGGAACTAATATTCCCCCCCCCCCCCCCCCACTCTCAAGGCCATTTTTCTCCTAATAACAATTTTTAAATTTTAAGCATTTATTTATTAAAACACTCTAAATTATTTTTATATTTTAAAATAAAATATTTCCAAGAATTAACTAATGCGAGGAGGAAACGCCGCCGAGATTATTTCCCCTATTCAGAATTACTCTAAAAATGGCTCGGCTTTTCATTTACATTTTATCTTATATAAATAAGTTTTAAACTTATTTCTGCTTTTATTGTCTTATTTTTTCCGTGCGGGTAAACACCGGCGACATAAGAAATTGGGAGGAGGAAAACTAACTCGAGCGGCTCGTAGTCGTCATCCATGTACTCTCGAAGTATGAGCTTGGAGAGTGATGTTTAAATTAAATTATTAAATTAAAATTATATTTTTCTGAAGTTTGAGAATTAAAATTTTGATAAAGGATCGATTCGATATACTATTGCAATATTATCCCATTTATTTATTTTGAATATTTCAAATTCTGACTTCACTCTCATTGCGAATAATTAATTTGTTTTTAATTATAGAAAAGATAATTGAAAAAACTAGTAGAGGAAAAAAACGTTAATTTTTTGTTCAGTATTGATTACATATTATTATTAAATGAAACAGAATACAAATGTCTCTTGGCGGAGATTTCAGTTTACCTTGGCTAAAGTAAAATTATGTTGAGCTGGAGGTTTTAATTAAAGGCTTGGCTTTTGATAGAGGTATCTAATGAAATTAGTGTAAGTAAATTTCGAAGAATAATTTTCAAAACGCTTATCTATGGGCCTACAGTCCACCATCTTACTTTGCTGTTTCGTATAGAGTTATAAAATTAATGTTATTTTATGAATGTTAATTAAGAAATGAAAATATTATTATTATTTTTTTTTGTCAAGATTGAATAGTATTAAGGAAAAGTGGATTAGTTGAGCGGATTTAGAAAATGTTTAGTTTACTTCTAGCTGAAAGAAAATTAGATATATTTTTTTTTTTTTTGGTGAAATAAATTTTAATAAAAAAATTTTTGATTTGGAGATTTGGATATCTGATTACAAATTCAAAACAAAATAACTGGAAAAATAATTAAAAATAAATTTAGAATTAAGAAGGTAATATGAGTAATCAGGTTTGACTTTTTATATTAAAATAATTTATTTAATTAGTCATTGGGAATTTTGAGTTTGGATAAAAATGATCGGAAAAAAGAGATCTTTTTAAATAACAACAAATATATATCTAATATATAAAAGGGAACGAGAAAAAATTTTTTTTTTCATTTGAAAGAACATTCAAATTAAATTAAAAAAAAAATGCTCTGTATTCAGAGAATTGATTACTTTTATAAAAAATATTAAAAAATTTTCAATTACTTTCAAATATTAAAAACTTTTAAGTATTAATTTTCAAATAAAGTAGTAATATTTATTAGGTGAATATTTCAAATTGATACTGCTCTAAGAGAAGGGGAAAGTGGACCTTTTGTGCCTCTCTTTAACTTCCTAGTATTCCTAGAAAGACGGTAGTTTAGTTTTAATAGTATAATTAATTCTTCTGTCGATTATATTAACGTCAAAAATAATTTATTATTCATAAAATCAATTATCTGTTCACAAAAGATATTATATCGAAAAGAAAATTAAATTGAATTTAAAAAATGTTTTTCACATTTAATTAAATTAATGTAAATGACAAATGAAACAATTCAAATATTGCAATCAAATGAAGAAAATATTTAATGTAAATATTTAATGTGTTGAAATTAAGTTGTTTGTTGAATCCATTTCTGTTAGCTTTAATAAATTTGATTTTATATTGAATGGTATATATATATATATATCAAAATTACTATTTAATATTATGGGAAAATTCATTTTATTACTTATTTATAAATGTGGACGGAGAGTTTTATTTTATTTTTTTAACATTTCTATGAATAAATAAAAAACAATTGTAGCGTGGGATCCATAATTAGTTCGTGTTTGGTTGCTGGAAAGTAGGCAACCAAAATACCAACTCACTAATGGATTTTTAGAATACTTAAAGAAAAAAAAAAAAAACAATTTTTCAATAATATTAAATGGTAATTTATGGACCCAAAGGGAAAAAGACAAAAAAAAAAAGAAAAGAATAGATTGAGAAGTAAGCAAGCCATTGTCTTGTTTTGTCTATGTAGAAATGTAAGGAAACTCCCTTACTCCCAGCTGAAGATCAAGAAGCAAGTGCTTGTTTAAAGGCGTATTAAACAAAAAAAGACCAAAATTAGACATTAATGTATTGATTTTTAAATATTATTATCTTTTAATTCCCCCTTGAATAAATTCAGTTTTTTAAATTTTAAAAATGAGAGACTATTAAAAGGAACCGTTTTATACAAATTTTGATATCTATTAAGTGGGATCAATGGATAGATTATTTAAAAAAATTCTCTTTGAACTTGAATACTCATTAACTTGGGGTTTAAATCAATCAAATATCTATCAATAATTAATAAAATGCAAATTTTATTTACATATGAGAGCGAGTTGCATATTTAAGATTTTCAAATCTCTAATATTGATTTTCACGAAATATATTTTGAAAATTTAATAAGTAATTATATAATCATAGAAAAAAAATATACTTCGACTGTTTGTTCAATTCTAGAGAGGTATAGGAAAGTATGTAAAAAGTCATGGGCTTGCCTTCCCCTTCTATTAAAGAATAAGAATCTGATGAAGCCACATCGTGTTTTAGAGTATGTATTTTGAAACATTTTTTTTTTTTCGGATAATAAATTGATGGTTGTTATAATGGCTTTATTATTAGTCACATGATCAGAGTTACTCTTTAAACGCGCTCGATTCTCCATATTTAAAAAACGGCGGGTTTTTTTTGAAAACAAAAAAGTTACTTAAAATTTAATTTAGATTAACTATTATGTAGAAAACTTTTCTGAAATATTATCCAAACAAAAAATTAGAAAACGGCACGAGTAAAGAAATCAGGGGCTTTGCATATTAAAACCAAAATATAAATTTTATATATATTATATTATTATATTTATTTGATGAGATTATTAGACGAAGAGATAAAGTAGCTAGGCTTTTAATTCTGGAGGTTCAGGTTCAAATCCACCTCATGGCAAAAATTTATCCAATGATTAGTGATACCTCCTCCTGAGGAAGGAAACACGAACCCAGCTCAGTAGTATTTCAAAGAAAGTTGCTCTCTAGAGTAGCCACAACCAGTCAGTCTCTGACATAAATGACAAGTTAAAGAGATTCATTATTTATGTAATTGATGTAAAAAATTTTAAAATAAATCCTTGAAGAGATTCTTAATAAAAAAAAAGTTAAAAATGACATAAGTTGATTGTGGCTTCTGGTTGAAATAGAAAAATCTGATTTTATTCTTTAATCATACTATATATCATCAGCCCTCGAGAAGTAAAGAATTGTACTTCAAATTTTTTCATAAAGAAATTTCATAGCTCGCTGAATATATTTATAAATATAAAAAAATTAAATATTACACCACATCGTAGTGTTAATTAGCCATGCAGGTGTATTATATTTATTAAATAAATGCGTTCGAGAAGAAAAGAGATCAATGGCCACACCCTTGACACCTAGTTTATGTTAATAATACATAATATCTCAAAACTATTTGTAC
>JAAAKE020091255.1:0-20718 GCA_010014785.2 Anisolabis maritima | reverse complement strand
GTGATATGTTATTTGGGATTAATGGCATACCATTACGCAACAATATGCTCTTCTTTCGCCGATTACATAATTAATAATCAGATAACAATGCAGCGGCCCCTCCTCCTTTGCTGCGTCGGGTGGGGATGGAGTCCACCCACCCCTCCGATGGATCGAAGCGCCGACCTTGAACCTTGGGAACGCGGAAGCCACGCATACAACGAGCGCTTCAGCTTCACACACGTGCGTAGGTGAGGGTGGGGAGCCCGCCTGCTAAGGGCGCTTGTACACCCTTAATGGGCTTTTTTGATTTCAATCGATAATTCCAATTTTTTTGTTTAACTTAAAATCTCATTTGAAAAAAACGACACGTGTACCCCTTTGTGACCGTGAACTTGAAGCTTTATAATGATATAAATATAATTTTTTATTGTATTTAATTTTAATTTCATTTTTTTTATGAAATTGATTTAATGTCGGCATCTCTCTCACTCGCTAAATGTTCCCTCTCTTTCGATGGATGATATTGATTAATTGAAAACCTGGCAAGGCACGAGGCAAGGCTTAAATCAACCAATCACACCCGGGACAGGGCTTTAAACTTGAAAGAAATTTTTTGTGAAATTGCTGGCCTGATGACTTCCACGTGGAGTGAAGAGCCCTGCGAATGCACCGACCTTGTGCCGGAGAGAGATTGTCTTCAGGGAGAGAGAGTAGGCGTGGAATCCCGGATACTGGCGCGTGTAAACAAGTGACTTGCCTGAGCTTCTCTACTACTTTTTATTCTCTATACCAGCAGGATAATCAGATTTTTCTCTCTTGGTTTAATTGAATCCCAGCCAAATACTTAACCCATTTCCCTAAACTAGAATTGTCCTAATATTGTATTTTACATAAGAGGAAGCAATACTTTTTTTTCCTACTAAGAGGGTGAATTTTTTGAATTCCAAATTTTGGCAAACATACAAATGTATTCACAAAAGAGTAAAAGGGTTAAACCAGAAATGTTGGTTCATCCAAACGTTATAAAATTTCGGATATGTATGAGAGAGACAGTCTTGTCTGCATCATTTGAGGGTCGCTTACCCCTTGGAGATTTGGTAGAGGGTGGGTCCGTCTCTGTCATTCGCCCCTTCCCTAAAAGGGTCCATTTAAGTGCCCGCGGGTTCTCTATATAAAAAGAACTTAGCCAGGGGTGGGTTTGTTCCTTTCGGGATGGGGGTAGGGTTTATTTTTTTGAACTTGTTACGTGTGCACCCCTAGTCTCATCTTCTCTGCTGCAGGGGGTGAAGATGACGTCACAGGAATTGATTCAAAATGACGTCATTTTGAACAAAAGGAGTTTCCCCATCTGGGAAAAAAATAAGGATGAGAACTATATGCTAATTTTTTTTTGGAAATTCAAAAATAAATTATTTATTAACAAACAAGGTAGTGGTGGTAGTAACGAATGAATCTATTTCTTCCTGGCTGACCACGTAATCTTTACATCACGGGGAAGGCGGTCGTCGTGTTTTCGGGTCAGTTCGGGTTCGCTCCAATTCCCCCGGGTTGCCCAAGATCGAGACCCGGCGGGTTCAGAGAGGAGGAGGATGCGACCGACTGGAGCCGCTGGAGGCCAGCCAAACCGTCGGCTTCGAAAAACAGATTCACATCTCGGATGGCAGATGCTCCAGCTACTCTCCCGCTTGCCCAATCACAAGGAGAATGGAACCTACAGCATTTTAAAATTTAAATTACCTAATATTTTAAGGAAAACAGAGTATAATAGCGTGTGTTTTTTTCGAAATCTTTATTTACCTTGAAACGGAAAAATAATTTATTATATAATAATAATTCTAAACCTGAATCCATTAAAACATAATAGGTTCGGTTGAATGATAATGATGGACGGATGTCATAACTAATGATTTTTCAATTTTTTTCTTTTGAATAAATAAGTCAAATAGAGTATTTATTTATTTATGTTGATTGATGGAGAGTGTATTCATTAATTGGTTAGATGTCTTCCTGTCGTCAAGGGGTTCCTGAGGGATTTACAGGGACACGGCTTTTCCGCCCACGTCGTTGTCGACCCCGAGTCGGGTCGTTGACGCAGTGCAATGTCTGTCGTCATGGAAACCAGGGCCGCCGAGGTCGCGGGCCAGAAATGACATTCAATTCCGAACGAAAATTCTTTTGAGAAACAAAAAAAAAAAAAAAAAAACATTTTATATTAAGCGGAAGTTAATGGAAAATTTCAGAAACATAGTATAGTAGAAAATTAACATAACAAACCTGTCGTTATTTTATTTATCATTTTAATTGGAATTTATTTACATAGTGTGGGAGAACAGGGAATTTTTCATTTTCTTAAGGTGTGTTTAAATTCTGTCTCTGATGACAGTGATAGACATTAACCGAGGAAGATTCCTGGGCCAACTTTCCCTGCGCCACTAACACAGTTCCCGTCTTCTTTTACTAAAGATATCTGCCCTCCCCCACCGGAAAGTGAAATTCCACCGGATCGTTGCGTTTCCGAACATCTAAATTTGCTGTTATTGTTTACATCACAAATAAAAAAATGACGAAATTTAGGACGGACACACATACACTTAAAATGATCTTATTTAATTACTTTGTATTTTAAATAATTAATTGGATCTCTGAGCTATTTATCATTTATCGCCAAGACGAAGTGCCAAGCCTCGTGGCTTTAAAGACTTACGAAAACCAACGACGCGACGGGGTGTGTAAAAATATACTTCATAGATTTTTTAAAATTATGTCACAGCAGAATCTAAAAAGAATCCAGAGTGATTGCCACATCCAATCCCTCCCCCCCCCTTGATTGAAATCTAGGACAATTTGTTGAAATATTCAAGCAAAAAATTTGTGCTCGCAAGGGGAGGGAAATGAAAATATCCGGCGAAGCGCCAAAGCGGAACCAGAGCTCGCGTTCTGATTACATCATAGCGCCCCCTTCCCTACTGAAAAAAAAGTTCGGAATTAGGTAATGAGGTCGGAGCTCGATTATCCAAAAAAAAATTCAACCACAGGTGCCTGTCAAGATCAGTACAGATCCGTATTTTTTTTTTTCTTTCCTCCTTACCTTCCAATCGACAGAAAGCCTATGTTGGTTGCTAGTAATCGTGGTGGCCATTGCTCAACCCGCGCGTTCTAATTTCAACGTATATTTCCGACACGAAATTCTTTCAAGGACCACAAGTGTTTTCATAATAGTTTTAGCGAGACCGGGACGTTGGTGAAACAGGTTTATGTTGCCGATGGGGTAAGAGACCAACAACGTCAGCGCCTGGGAACCCGGACCGGGGCCTCCCATATATTTTGACAGTTCTGGACACTCGCAAATTAGCGTCCAAAAGAGTTCAAATATTAACCTGACCCTTTTTCGGATAATATTTTGCTTTTCAAAAGGGTGCCTTCGAATGGCTCGCGCCCATACCAGGTAATAGCCCCGCTGGGATTCCTACCTGGAACGTTTGACTTATATAACCAATCGTAGATAATGTTAATTATCAATCATCGAATTAACACTAAGTAAACATATAATTAAAGATAAAAAACTAACATCCTTTCCCAATCAATAGTAAAATGTTTATTTTTTGATATCTTTTATTAGCACGAATTATTTTTAAAACTAGATCAGCCAATAATTCAAAGACTAGTTTAAAAGGGAATTGGGAGTAGATTCTTAAATTACGGAACTCTCTCTATAATAATATAGTGCCGAAATAGAAATAAAGAAAATAAAATACGTTTGCGCTGTCCATTGATCATTGAGTTAAGGCCTACATATTTTAATTAAATCTTTTGGCACACCTTCACGGAAGAAGTATTTGAATATGAACAGGTGAGAGGATATTTCGTTTTAGACAAAAAATATCTAATGAACCAAAACCCCCGAAAGGAGTTTTTAATCTTTTCTTTCAATAATTATCTGAGAAATAATTTCATTAGCTGAGTGGGTTATTTTTTGTCTGGAACCCTTTGAGCCCTTGGGTCGGCCAGACAGGTCGTTTGGGTCGTTTTGGGGGCGGCTGGGCGTTACAGGTAGATGTCGGGTGTGTGTCTGTGTGTGCCGGTGTGCGTGTGTGCTTGCCAGGTCCCAGACACTGAGTCGGCTCGAAGCAAGCCTCGGACATACGAAAGCGAGAGTTTCCGATGATCTGGGTCAATGGAGGAAACCCGAAGACACCTATTAAACAAATTGCGAAACGCTCTAAATATATCCACTTAATTGTTTCAACTTATTGAAGGAAAACCATCAAAAATAAAGAAAAAAAATTGTCTTCCTTTAATAGATAATGACTATTTCCTCATTTCTGGACACAATTAAATGTTACTGATAATATTTCGCATATAAATAAATGTTGTCACCTTTTAAAAAAAAAATTATATCCCGGAAATGTTGTGGTCTTTGCCATTTCCTATAAAACACCACATAAACAAGGAAACTGGCGATTATTTGACCGCTTTTTTCACTCTTTTTCTTGATGGTCCGTCGTATTTTTCCTTTGAGTAAGACGAGGGCGGAGTCCTCTTGAGTGCCTTGGGCTCTCCATCCCCGTCCCGAATGGAATGCGGGGGATTAACCATTTAAATGACGCACTCACCCCGACGACGAGAACCGGTTCCCCATTTTTTATCATCATTTCTTTTTCTTCACCGGGTGTGTGTTGCATCTTCTCATTTTCCTCATCCCGAACGCCTTGTCTGGGACTTAGCGCCCCAACTGGTCTTCTTTATACATTATATTTTCGCCAGCTTCCGTCGCTCTATGCAAATTTTTTCCTAACAACACAACTTAACACCATTTTTTTAATTGAATTTTATATTCATATTTCATAACAAAAGCCGAACTGGAATAGATATGTGAAAATTTACACCTGGTCCGGTATGATGTTCTCCCATCTTTAGGGAGATGATGTCTCACGTTTTCACACCCTTTTTCAAACCCTTTTTACTCATAATTCAATTTCTGGCCGTTGAGTAACGTTATTGTCCTGGGGAAAACGATTTTGCACGTTTGCTAATGATTTGAACAGAGAAAGTCCGTTCAAATTCTTAATATACAAATATCTACAGGTGTTTTTTTTTAAGAGTTTTTATATTACAAGATTGTTAACCTTTTAGGCCCTTGAGAAGAACGAACCCTTTTTTTGTGTGTCCAAGTTTCTCCTCCTCTCTCTCTCTCTCTCGCTCTCTCTCTCTCTCTCTCACAACCTCACGATTTAAAAAGGAATCTCAAATGAGAGAAAAAAAAATTTTCGGAGAGATATAATTTTAATAAATTTCTTATCTAATATTTTTTTATTTTGTTTGAGAAGTTACTTTGTGTTACCTAATTCTCAAGTTACCCAAGATCCTCTCTGGAATTTACGCTTGGTTTCCACCCCCCGCGTCAACGTTAACGATGCCGCCCGCCAACTGGGTCAGGGCCTTGTGTGTGATACAACACACTCACATACATATAAGCAGACATGATGCTCGTTCTCTTATAATCACACACCATGTGGCAACATCGCCACTTTCCCTTCCGGAGAAGAGAGATAGCGCTCACTCCCTGAGTGGAAATAAAAAAATAAAAAATCGGGGGAGACGAATAAACCATCAAATTGGTTTTATTATTCATGATACAATATCCATCCCCTCTTTTTATTTTTTTACCGTCTTTTATAAAGGGAAGTATTGTAATCAACCAACTTTTTGAGATGTTTGTGTACACGCGGAGAGCAAAATCGGAACGGACCGATTTTTTAGAAATTTCATATTTCATATAAAAATTTTCTGGCAAATAAAAAATGACATCACTAAACTGACATTTTCTGTAGACAGACAATCCTATTCCAAAAGTGGATCCAATTTATGAATTTTGAATAAAATCCTTCAATTTGCTGTATATGCCTTCAGGAAACTCCATATATTCATAGTGATCACATCACTTAATTTTATTATGCATTTGGTCATGTAATAATTAAATCGACTATTTTGTGATTTGTTTTTAGAAACTTGAAATCTTTTTGGAATGCAATAAATCCAATTGTAGAAAAAAAAATCCTGACAAAAGTCGATTCGCCACGCCATTTGGCAATCAATCAATTTCTATCTGATTGCACTAACCTCTTTTCCCCCTTCCCTCCTCCCTCCGTTTATATTGTTTTTAACAAGATATCGTAATATACTAGCAAGTATATAGAAAAAAAAAAGCTATTATATATTAACTAATTGTTTGACTATGCATTCCTTGCAATTACATTAACCTAGATTAACCCGTCAAAAAATCAAAAATTGAATTGCCCTATAAATTTTAAATTTAGAATTTATCAAATCAATAGGAGGGAAGCAGCCGTTGAAAATTTTTTGTTTCTATCGTTTTGACCTAAATAAAATAAAAAATAAATATTATATTTACATGTTCCTTGATATAAAATATCAATAGAAGGAATATTTAAATTATAAACCTCCAAATTAATTAATTTTAAAGAAAACATTATACATATTAAATATAAAATTTTATATCTAATACTTGTAGATTCTGACTTTATTAGAGCTTTTGTTTCAAAATTATTTTTATGAAGATTTTATTTATTTATTTATTTTTTAGAAATTTATCATTCATCTCATTCATTGTTTAAATTTTTTGATTCATAATTTCATCTAATTATTTGACACTTAACATAAAGGCCCTATTATTATTAACTGGAAAGAAAATCTGAAAATTATGTATATATTTGAGAAAAAATCAAAAAATATCTGACTTTTTAGGCCGTTAGATGCATATATTTCCAGACCATCCAGCATAAAATTTGAATTTTATTTTTCTTATAAGAAATTGTACATTATATATATATGCCACTTTTATTTATTTTTTCGGGTGGGGGGGGGGTGCAAATGCCCCCCTCATACTATGTCAAAAGGGTTTTTTTTTTTTATATTAAAAAATGATTTAAAGTCTGGACCATTTAGGAATTTCAGCTCTCCCTCTCTTCCATGAAATAACCGCTCTTATTTTATAAGAGAATTTTTTATTTAAAAAAAAATACATCTGAACACTTTTATTAAAATAAATAATATTTTTTTTTAATTTTTCATTAAAAAATTTTTTTAGAGCATGATTAATATTTTATTCGAATAGGATAGTAGTAAATAAAAAGCATAGAATTTTTTTCTCTCCTGAAATGAAAGGCCGTCATTAGCTTTTCTTCTCTGCGACACTCGAATATGACTTTCTTGATGCGTCTGTAAAGTTTTACCCAAGTCCCTCTGCTTTTTTTTTCCTTTCTGGGTTAGACTATAGTGAATTTCCTCCATTTGGCTCGATTTCGATTTCGCTCACGTCGCCGCTCTTTGGCACGCATGTCTGCTCTCCATTCCACAACCGATTGCTTTTCTGCCCGCCCAAAAAATAAATTCATCGGGATTGTGTGTGTGTCGACCAGTGGGCGCTAATAAATCTCTCCTCTCCTATTTGTTTTCATTGCATTACCAATGTTATTTCAAGATCAATGCCGACATTAATTTAACTGGTTGGTCTTTTGACATCATCTCTCAACGTTTTAGTCATCAGACACGTTTTCTTCTTATTCCTTTGGGGCTTTTGTATGTTTCTACGATCAAAAGAACTTGGCACTGCGGTCCCTGATCGGATTAAGGCCATTTTGCAATTTTTTTTTCCTCGGGTCAATTCGGAAGCCGAATAACGCCCCACGTTTTTCTTTAATAGAGTCCATAAAAGGGGTTAATTACTGAAACGAGGTCTGTGGCTATCCACTTTAAATAGACCCCCACAGCGGCTTAAAAGGAAAAAATGGGGTGGAACTGTTTAACGGTCAGTCGGCGTAGAATGGTCAGTGTAAGGAGTTCTTCCGGTTCTCAACCAGCTAATAGTCTTAACCCTTTGGTCATCACAAGATCCGCCGGAGTTTATATTTAACACCAGGAAGTCATTTGCTTACCGGCAAATGACGTCAGTTAAATAGAAAAAAAAAAAAAAGAAAAAAGAAAACATCGATCTGAATTTAACAGAGGGTTATTAAGTGATTAAACCAAAGGTGTGGGTTGGAAAATGGATAATAATTTGTAGACCTTGAAGCGAAAACTAAAAGGGAAAACATGGATAAAAGGTCAACAGCAAATTGGGAATTCATCACCGAAGTGAAATTAGGAAAATATAAACCAACTACCTCGAATTTAATTTAGAAAGGAAATTCCACGAATTCTCTCGGAAAATAAATAAATAAATTTTGATTTAAAAAAAAAAAAAAAATTTTTATTTATAATCACATGACTTTTCCTCTCATCAAATAGCAGGTCCTTCAAGATGCTGTCCTAAGCACATCTTGAATTGGATCAGGATCGACACGTGTCCATTACACGTGCCACTCGGACTCTTATCGTTTGAGTGAGTGATTTCAACGAAGGACAATCGGAATTTTTCACTATCGCTTTGAAATAAATAAATAGAACAAACTATGCAATATATATATACGATTATAAAAAATATGAAGAAAAAAAGAAAAACAAGTAGAAATAAATTATATTATAATTCTTTTAGACCATCTTCAGAGGTCAAAAATGGCAAATCGTTCATTGACTATTTATTGACTTTTCACATTTTAGAATAAGAGAATAGAGATCTGAACTTTGATCTCATTCCTTGGGCTTATTTTTATTTTTTTTTTATTTTTATTTTTTCATTGTTCTTCGACAAATTTATTTTTTTAGCCCAATTATTTATTTTTAGTTTATAAAATCAATTCAAAATTCTTCACTCATCTATGACATTCTCTATGATCTTATTTTTGGAATGAAAAATGTTAACACTATTTTGTTATTTTTGGCTTTATTATATCAACAGTTTTCTTAAAGTGAATAGATATCAGTATGTCCGCATTTAAATCTAGCAAACAAAAATAAAATATTCTCGAGAGAGCCCCTAAATATGTAAGCGAACTGACATAAATACAAAATAATAATAAAAAAGAGAAAATTAAATTAGCATCACATTTTTCACACACTCAGGAATAAAAGATCATGTTAAAATGTATATATTCGTTATATTTATTCTGAAAGTTATATTTTTGTGTGACGAACCCTTATTGTTTTCAGATTATAATTATATGAACAGACTTTCTGTAATAAAGAAAACTGAGACAAATGATTTGAATAATTTTTAAGTTTAGAAGGCAATCAAAATTTTGAATTAAAATCCTCATAATCCTAGGTAGACTTAAATGTATTTAAAAAAAGGAAAAAATTTCAACAAAGAGGAGGAGGAGGAGGGGGGGGGGGGGGCAAATTCAAGAGAGAAAACTTTCGGAACGAGAAAAAATAGGGGTATCCCGGTTTGTTTTAAATAAATCTTGTAAGCCTAATCCCAGGGGAGGAGGGATTAACTCGAAACCCTCTACTAACTTGAAAATTAAAAAAAAATACAATGTAAGAACGAGAAGATCTTTTAATAAATAAGTGAAAGTAGAAATGGCATCATCCCACATAAAATTAATTATCCACTTTTAACGATGTCAATCATAAAACATTTAAACGTTACTTGTCATATTCGTCTTTTATTCCGTTATTATAACATTTTTTCAATATTATTAATATAAAAACCTCTTTTAATTCTAATGTCTTCATCACCAAAATCCAAAAACGGAAGATACATGAGCTTTACATATATATACACTCTGATATATCTTGGATAGCTCTCTAATCATTATCTAATGATTTTTTTCTGTTTTTTCAGTGGACACTGCCGGACCGCCAGGAAGCGCAGCTGCTTTATTAGAGTTGAGCGTAGCAACCAGCCCATCACCACCCCCATTGGTGATCAAGAGGGAGCCAACATCAACGGGTGGGGTCTCCACCGTAAATGGTGTGCCCACCAACGGCCTGCACCATCACCACCATCATCATCACCACCACCACCATCATGCGGGTGCTGCGGCAGCTCCGCACCCAGGCGGCCCAATTGCTGCCCATCACTCCTTAGTCCATGCGGCTCTGGTCACCGGCCACCGGACATCCGCGTATACAACCAACACCACAGGTATTCATCATTCAATTCTCCTTAAAAATACCAATCCTCTTATCTCTAATAACCATTTCTTTAAGATAATGAAATATCATTTCAAAAATTGATCAGTTATTTTTTCTACCTTAACTCCTTATTTGACAAATACTCTTTTTATACAAACATTATTATTTATAGTAATGATATCATTTTAATCTTAAAATAAATAAATAATCAGATAAGTATGAAAATCTAGCCACTTAATTGATTCGATTACTTAAGCAAACGTTTCTCTCTCTCTCTCTCTCTCTCTCTCTCTCTCTCCCTTTCTATTATTCATCTTTGCTGCTTGAGGGTTGCAAAAAAATTAAATTTGCAAAACGTGTTTTCGGAAGAAGAACCGTGACCAGTTTGTTATAACAACTGAAATACGGGCATTAAGCAAATAAGGAGGGGTTCTTTGGTGACATTTATTCAGGAAGTTTAGATAATTGTTGGCCATTGACTGGTATTCGATATTCGCCCTTTTTGGCCTTGAATTTTTTAATGGAAAATGAATATAAACTTGTTTTGAATTCGCGACCCGTTTGATTTGATAAATCTAGGAAAAAGGGAAGAAGAAGAAAAAGAATAAGAAGGTCTTCTTTTCTTGTCTGTCTTCAACTTCTTCTTCCCATCACGTTTCTGGTTTTTTTTTTTTTTTTTTTTTTTGACCAGTCAGCTGTTCCGCTGACCATTTCTTCAACCGCTCTCTCTTCCTTTTTGGCCATAATGATCATCCCTAAAGAAATTATTAATATCATAACGTGATATTTGGAAAGCGACCCCGTCTAGCCCTTCGAAAAATATTCACCACCCCACTCCGAAGTACAAACTGGTTGGCCAGCGCGTTTAAATAATTCTCCGATTAATGACCATGAGGTCAACACAACCGGGAAGGGTCAACCGTGGACAGATGCGAGACCGGCCGACGTTTCGGTGCTATCTAGTAGATATGCAGATCGGGGCCCCCCGGAAAAAGGGCGCTGGCCGTTGCATAAAGATGATTAATAATCCCTCAGGGAAAAACTTTGAAGATTTGGTCAGTGTGCATTGTCTGCTTTGAAATGGGGTTAAGAAAATACGGAAACGGAATATTAATTGGAATATCCTTTGCTTCCCTATCATCCTGTGAAAGCGGGCTTGTAGTTCAGCCAAAAAGTTTGCCAACTTTTTTGGGACGTGTAAAAATCTATTTTTAAATTTTGATTTCAATTTCATATAATTAAGGTCGTTTTTTTATCGGTGCGGGAGAGGATTTCAGCTTTGTCCGTGAACTTGGATTTTGGCGAGCATGCAAATCACGGCTAGGAATTGGCTATAGTTTTTCGCTTGCGGCAAGAAAGTTAACCGCACGAGTAGCCACAATTTGGTCTAGTAAAAAGAGGTTAAAAAACGACAGATTTCTCTTAAGTTGCCGCTTAAAGATGTTTATTAATCTCATTCATGTGGAAAAATAAAACATTTAAAGATATCATCAAAAAAGGAAAGAATCTATTATTATTTAGGGCCCGGTAGAGTAGAGAAATAGCCACAGATGTTACATCCCAAACATGTTTTTGCACAATGTGTTAGATGTTTCTTTATGGATTAATACAATGGGCCCGGGGATGTCATCGGCGAGGGTGACTCCGATGACGCAGCCACCGAGGGTGGTGAGGTCATAGAATGCAATCTCGTGGGTGCCCTAGGAAAAAAAAGGGTTGTTTTGCGGGGTCGACAGATGCGTGCGCCCCTCCCTCTTCTCCAAAAATGGCAAAGAGCAGGCGGCTGTAGTTACAAAAATCGACCACAAAAATTAAATCGATGCTCATAAAAATTTAATTGAAAAAGTTTTCCTCCTTGGAGATTTGGCACGCGTGTCAGGTCCAGGTGCTGCTTCGTGTTCCAAGGACACGCTCAGGTCGATGGCCGAAATGGACATCGTGACCATCAATCCGAGGTCATCAAGGGGTTGTTATCGACTACGCTGATTTCTTCTCGATGCTCTTTCTCTCTGCTCTGCACAACACCTGCCCACCGCTTCCTGTTGTTAACAACATCACACACACACACACACACACTCGTCTAGCAATCGCTCCAGGCGCCGAGATCGTATCTTCAAGTCCTAATCATTTTTCATTTTCAACGTTGCGACCAGTTTTCGTTCAGCAAGAATCAGCAGATGCTGAACCTAATTCTTATGAAGATATATTTATAAATCTTTCCACTCCATAATTATAGGGCAGGATAATTTAGTCCCTTTTTTTTCGATATATAATTTAATCCAAGATTTTTACTTTCTTTCCTATACAAAATTAAATTTTCTTTCCCTAACTATTTATAATTTTATTTTTTCCGGTGTCTTCATTAAAGCTCCTTTTAACCCACTTTCGAAAGATGATGCCGTCATATATCATTTTATTGTTATTATTAGCGACGCGTTTCCTTTCGATGTTTTTTTGCTCAAAGAGGTTTTTCACCCCATTCGGTAAAGGGTCGTTCAACCCTTGGCTACTCCTAGCATCTGGCCATCCACCCCCGCACCTGGAGCCCTAAGGGTTGCGCTGTTTTTGGGCAAAACACACCGGATTGCATCTGTGTGTATCAAGCGCAGCTGGTTGTTATTCGATCGGGTTAGGGTTAAACTCACCTCACCCTCTCACCATCACCGGCCCTTGACACTTAGAAACAATAACAACTTAAGAGAATTTTCTTGTCATCGCGCCTTTTCAGGTGAAAACATTCTTTTCTTTTACTTGTCAAATAAAGAAAAAAAAGGGGCTGTTCTTTTTTTCTTCCTCCCTTTATTTTAATGAGTCAGAAGATTTTCCAGCAATTTCTATTCTTAATTAAATTAATTCCTCCTTTTTTTCAGGTTCACTGCCTCCAAGTCCTGCCGATTCCGGAGTTTCCGATGTGGACTCCTCAAGTAGCGGCCATGCCAGCAACGACGAACTCAAAGCGAGACTCCAACCCACACCAGGTCGGTTTACTTGATCTAATTAATTAATTAAAAACAAATTCGATTGATCAATAGAAGAAACAGCATTCTTATTTTTTAATTGTATATCCATGCAACTTTCAAATGATGATTCATTCTCTTTCTGTAGGGGAAATGTAAAAAAATGTCTATAAGTCAAAAATGAATTAAGAACGGAAGTCTTTTGATCAGTCAGCGTTAATTTTTTTATTTTATAAAACAAGTAAACAAGATAGATGGGTTTGTGACCTGTAATCTTTCAAAAAAATGCCTAGGCAAATAAATACATAGAAATTCACTTAATTCATTTTAATTTTTTAATTATTATTATAATAAATATAATTTTACTTAGAGGAAATGAAAATATATATAGAAAGAAAAATTTTATAAAGCTAGACCCAATTAGGATGGACCGGGCTGGACCAGTTTCATACATCGAATATAGTATATTAGTTTCGGGGAAAACCGAATAGTTCTAAAATTTGCCAATAAGCTCTTAAAGAATTTTTTTTTAAATTTATATCCTCTGATCATCTGCAAGGATAGTAAATAAATGAGAAAACTTTTTTAGGGGATGGGGATTTTTTCTTTTCTTTTTGCCATCTGAGGCCATATAGACCATATAGACTTGAAACGATTCACGATATGTTTATTACGATACTTGTAATCCAGGCATATTTATTTATACCAATTGGTATCCAATTGATATAAATAAATTTTCATCGAATTGCTTGGGATCCGAACCCACACCCCTTGGCTTTTAAGGTTATCAATATTGACAATGTCAGTATCTTTAACCTCTCGGCCACGGGGGTGGGGGGGGGGATGGGGATTTATTTATAATATAAATGACTTGACACTTGTTGTCTTTCGCTGTTGTGGGTGCTGATTTACCGCACAACTTAGTTCCAAATGCGCGGACACCAGATAGTCCCGGACCGACAAGCAGTAGTTCAACGGGTAGCCACCTGCACCCTTTATTGGGACATCATCAGGCACCACCGCCGCCCCCGCCGCCAACATCAACGCACCTGAACCCAGCACCGCCTCCACCACCACCTACACATTCAGCCGCGCAATTGTACAGCTCAGCGGTTGCGGCCGCAGCGGCAGCGAGTGGCGGTGCAGCGCCTGGTGCAGGCGCCGGCGCTGGTTTCCTTGCGCCATATTACCATCACCATGCAGCAGCTGCCGCAGCCGCCACAGCTCATCATCAGCGAGCACCTCACTATGCAGCGCCACGATGTGAGTTCTCATCTTCTTTCTCATTCTTACTTTCACTTATATGTCAATGGCGGATTCTAAATTTTGAGGGGATTATGTTTTGGTCACTACAATTCATAAATGAAGTGAAATCAAAATGGCTGTCACGCCTCGATAAGTGCGCTATTTATGGTAGGCGATCATAGCGCCATCACAGTTGAATTAATCTTTTCTTTCATTCCTTCTTTCAACCGAACCGAAAGAGGTAAAAAAAAAAACGTATCTTTTTGAAATAACTAATGTATATTTTAAGATTCAAGATAATTTTCTGAAATTCTGGTTCACTAGGTTGAATGCGTTTTATTAATATTTTATTTAACATATAAAATGAGTGCATTCGTTACTCATTCCCAACATTAATTTAAAGGAATAGAAGAAAAAATTAATTATATAATTTCTTCATCCATTTTATTTATTCGATGATTGTTCAAGGGAAAAAAATGCAAGCGAGCTATAAATTAAGATCTTAAATGAGTTTGGTTTAAAAGAAATAAAATTTAGGTTGACGACCCGAAGAAAATCTTTTCTGAGATGATATTAAACAGAAAACAAAAATTCACAATTTTTCTTAAAACTAATCGTAATTATTTGTTTAAATTTAATAAAATCATCTGAATACATATTTTTCTTTCCCAACATAATAATCACATTAAGACGCGGTTTGTCTTTTAAAGTATGAAATAATTATTCTATGATTGATATGATTTTATTCTCCAAAGGAAAAGTTTTTTTTTACTTTTAAATTGAAAAGAATTTCAAAATTCCTAGGATCAAAGCACAAAAATTTTAGTTGATTTATTTTTTAATTATTAAAATTTAGACTTAGAAGGGGCGAAAAAAAAACTTTTGCTTTCCATTGTAACTCTTGAAATTCCCTTAAAAAATGATACTATGATGTGCTTCCGTCCCTCTCTCTCTATCAGGCAAACATTTTAACTTGTGCTTGTAATATAGCTTCAATATATTTATATAAATATTAGATTTTATCAACTTTTGGGTAAAATTTAGCCAACCTGAATTCTCTCTGAGAATATCTATCTCGAAAACTATTAAAATAAAAATACCTAAATAAAATTGTTTGTTTTTTCATTTAACTGAAAGACACGAAATTTGCATAAAAATTTGGAAGTCTACGCAAATATTTTAAGAACATTTAGAGTGTCTGAAAAATTTATAAGCAATTTAATATGAAGGGATACTTATTTTTAATAATTTTAATTTTCTTTATCTGTATTTGCACAGGAAAATAGTGATTTTTTTAAATATAAAAATGTTAATAAATAATTGATTTAACGATATTATTTATTCAAAAATTTTCCTGAATAATTCGTTAATTGCTCATGTAAATTTATTAAATCACCTGTTTATTTTTTTTTTTACTTATTTTTTTGCCTATAATATAACGAGTTGTTATCATGTCTGGCTGGGTATATTCGTAAGTGTGTGCGTGGACAAGCAAAGGCGACAGTGGGAGGGACCTTCCATGGCCTACCCCAACACCCGGGCAAAACTTCGCCTTCATTTTTTTCATATTTTATTTAGAACAAAGCCGCAAAACCACGAGGCGAGGGTTAATCTAAATTAACAATGTTTGCCAAACATTATATCTTTCTCTTACACTTAAAGAAAGAATAAACAGAAACGTCGGAAATTGGATGGTTGTTACGTGAAAGATTAAAAATAGGAATCCAAACTATATTCGGTCCGTATGAAAATGAGAATTTTCCGGTCACGTCACGCTTACCTATCTAGCTACCCCGTTCCTTATATAATGACTCACCCCTTTTATTATTAATTTAAATTAAAATAATCCACATTCCTTGGATTCATTATAATAACGGCCTTCGATTGCGTAAATCATTCAATAAAATTTTGTATATCTCTGATCTGATTAAATTTATATAATGAATGAAAAAGAAGGGAAAATTTGACCTCCATAATTTACATGAAATCAACGAAGAAATTAAATAGCGATTTTATTTATAAATTAATTTCACTATTGGATCTTGATCTCTCTACAAATAATTCCCCTTCTCAAACTTAAAATTTAATTAAAAAATCAAAAAAAAAAATAAATAATTCATGTAAAATTTTTATAATTTAATAAACAATCTTAAAATTACCTATACCAATGAAACCTAATTAAATAAATTTCGACTGCTCCCCAATGGTGTTAGCGCATTAATTTTTTGCCAAAAGGACAAAAATTATTAATATAATATATATAAAACTTTCACTCCCTCACCCACAAACAGCTAATGATAGGAAATAGAGTTGAGAAAAAATTAAACAAAAGAAAAAATTTTTTCTCCAAAAACTTCTTGAGAAATTGTGTCATTCTAACTCCACCTATAAGTATATCCCTACTACTAAAAATACCTTTTAAATTTATTTAATTATTTGAAATATAAATTGACTTTATAAACTTTTAAATTTAGCACTTTTTTTTACTAATAATACATGTGTATTTTTTTCTTAGATTTAAAATTTAATAATTTCGCTATCTCAAAAATCAGTGGATTGTCTGAAGAAGATAGAGCGGAGAGGTCTAAACGTATGCGTAGCGAAAAGTAGCGATTGGTGGGCGCAAAGGGAGTGGGCGTCGCAAAAGGGCCTAGTGGGAGGGGCAAGAACTCCCCACCCTATACCCAGGGGGCCGGCCTCCTCCTCTCTCTCGCTCGCTCCTCTGGCACTGCGCCGGGGTGGAAGACCCATTCAAGGTCTGTTCGGAAATAACTCGGGTACAGTCCGGTTCGCCCAAAGAAAAAAATAGCGCGCTTAGGCGTATTTGCGCCATTCGCAAAATTCATTTTTATGTTAGTTACCCTTTCAGATACCAAAGTGATTAATTAAATCCTGAAAACAAATAATAAGAAATTTGGACTTTTCTTTTAAAAGTGATTTAAAATAAAAATAATGGCAAATATTTTTTCTTATACAGCCTAATTTCCAAAAGATTTCTAGCATAGTATAAAAGAAAGAAATTACAATAAATAAATAATATAAAACGTAATTTCTCTTTTATTTAGTGGTGTTTAAAAAGTAATAAATAATAAATTGACAAATATTTTGACACTAAAGAAATTAAAAAATTGGACTTGATCATTTTGGCCTCTGAACGGCTCACATAATAATTATTTAAATCTCTCCTCAAGCAGTTGTTTGTTTGATGGTGGGTAGTGGGGATTTTTCGCGAGCGGAGGGAGGGTAAGAGAACTTGGCGGGGTGTCGTTGTCGTTGCCAACCTAACCTTGGTGGATGTCACTGTGTCGTTGAACCGGAGGCCTCGCGCGGCGACGGCCGCCGCCGCCAAGCCACGTGACCCATGGCGTGGGCGCGCCGCGCCTCGCAATGCAATCTCCCCCCACTCCGTTCACCTTCCCCCACCATTTTACTAAATCAATCACCAACCATCACAAACAACAAACTATTCTCACCATTTAAGGGTCTCTCTCCTTCAGGGGAAATAATTTTTTGCATTCTATTTATTTAAATAATGAATATAAAAATGAAAAAAAATGTTGAAGAATATTTATTTATTAAAATTATCTCCTTTTCTTGAATTGAAATTTCTATTATTAATCTTATTTTTCCTTTTAAAAATACTATTATACTTTCAAAATTTTTTCAATAGTTGGGTTGTCGAGAGGATGGGCAGAAGGTGTTTTATCTCGGGGTCCTCGTAATAGAGATAATTATTAAAATAAATTAATTTTACAAATCAGCATGTACCAAATCTTTAAATTTTTATCTTAACAATAATAAAAATTTAAAAAATAAAAATAACCTTATTTTAGACCCTATGATTAAGACCACATAAAGAAAAAAAAACTATTTAAAGGCAAATAAAAAATATTTGGTAGTCCCTAGAGAGAATATGAATATATTTTATTAAGAAAGTGCAAAAAAAAATTTATACTATTTAATTTGTTTAATTAAAAAATCCATAAGGAATCTCCCCAAAAAGCTTTTTTGTTCGGGGGGGGGGGGGAGATCAAGTTCGCCACCCCTTAAATCCAACCCTTAATTAAAAAACTTTTATTAAAAAAATAAAAAATAATTTTATAATATTTTATACCTACTAGGTATATATAATTTTACATATAACCTTGGGCCCCATATGAAGATTAAGCAACTATTTTGCCATCTCTTCTTCCAGAAAAGTGTGGATATGATATAAACTGCATTTCGAAACGTCACCTTGAACATGAAATTTATTAGTCTTTTTCCTTAACTTATTAATTCCAGTCTTATCTCTCTTTGTTTATTATTTATTTATATTCAGATAATGGGAAACGAGACGTTGCTAATTTTGTTCCTTTAAATAATTAATTACTCCAACCACAGAATTTTTTCATATTACTTATAAAAACATTCCTTTTGATTACATAATCAAAATATTAATTAATAAATTAAAAACATCCGCGATTTTATGCAAATCACACAAAAAATTTTCAAATTAAATTTTTTTATACTAATTTATAGACTATTAGCACCAAAGCCTCCCAAATTCATAATATATATTTATTCTTTCAAAATAAAAATTATCATTCCTAAAAAAAAGTCATTTATTGATTGACTAACTATTATGTTATTATTTATTATATATCTGATAATAGCGCGCGCGCGCACACATACTTACACACACAGAGAGAGAGAGAGGGGGGGTTCCTTAAATAAATAAATCAATCATTTATTTTTTTAATATAATACATAATCACAATTATTTAAATTTCACCTTTTCTATCAGTTGGGTCAATGAAAGGTTATGGCGGGCGGGCTATAATCAAATTATATAAATAAATTATTAAATATAAAATTCCATCCTCTGGCTTGAATAAGCTCTAGCCTCTCAGAATAAAGTAAAGATTTTTGAGCTAAAAAAATAGAATGGCTTGAGATTTTTCTATAAGATTCTGGCTAATAAGACAACTTTTTTGCTAATAATAGGTCCTTAAATGTAATAAAAGATAGTAAATATATAGTAAAAGTAAAAAAAATTTCCTCAAACAAAAGTTAATTAAAATAGTGAATACAACAATTTTTTATATGAATATTATTTTGCTAAAATTCCTAATTTATGAGATATTTTGATTCTTCAGGATTGAACTTCAAATGAAATTTCACTTTGATTCAGTCGATTGTTGCCAAAAATTCATGAAAATAGTTTATATATAAAATTTTATTATAATCCGTCAAGTCTTTCCTCATAAATCGAGAATATACAGACTCGCTCATACAGTCAGACAAAATTATATAGATCACTTTTTTGTACTTATATACTCTGTTCAATAATACTTCAGTATTGAGTATGTGAAGTGAGGAGGGGGGGTTAGCCCGCCAATCAAAGCGTTACTTGGACACAGCCGTTGCCAGATTTTCATAAAAACAAAGGCTGATCACTCCCACTGCGAACACTGACCGCCAGTAGGGCAACTCACTGACAATGCCTTAATCGTCTGTCCTTCCCGTCTGCCAAGAGTCCAATACTAAATTTATTTTAAATAGAGCTCAATTGTGATAGAGATCCTTTAAAATTTCGATTTTGGAGAAAATTCTGATTACTAAATTGGTGTATGGGAAAAAAATTTTTAGTAAATAATAGATCGAAAATATGTTTACATTGAAACAAATTTTATTTTTATTTAGTGTAATAAAAATAAATGCATTCTTATCTAAAAAGTGTCTCACTAATTTATTATATAATAAGTTACTATTTTTGCTGTGGATAGATTTCATACCCTGTGTTTTTCCTCAGAAATCTTTTCCTACACTATTATAATTAAGTTTTTTATTTTTTATTTTTTTTTTTTAATGTTTGATCCTAGATAACGCACACTTATAACGGAAGCGCTGATATCGTTTAATAAATCAATATTTAAAGCAAAAATCTTCCTCCTATTATATAATAAATTTTATTTTTTTATTAAAACTTGTTTATTATTCTTTTAAAACGAAAATAGCATTTGAAAAGGTTAAATGCAATTTAATTGATTTATTTTAAAAAAAAAAAAAAGAAAACAAAAATAGTAAAATTTTTGAGCTTTATCCAAGTACACAAGTCCGATATTGTTAATGGAGATAGATAAAAACAATTTCCCATAATCAATAGAAGAGATTTTATTAGATATGTTAGGTTAGGTTATAGGCTACCATCTCACCTGAAAACCATTCGTCTCCTTAAAAAAAAAAAGAAAAAGAGTTACACAATGGTTTTTCTTATTCTTGCTCAAGTATGCGTGGAAATCCATTAATCTAGCCTTGAGTGCGAACCAAGGTTCAAGGTGGACCGATAAAATGTCATTAGCACCAGATAGGCTGGCCTTGGCACCCGGCGCTCACACACACATAAGCACTGATAACGATCCCACTTCTCTTATTGAGAGTCTCTCCTCTCTTACCAATCACTATATCTCTCTCTCTCTCTCTCTCCCACTGCATATTATTAGAAATCGATATA